>JAABLK010000805.1:0-16547 GCA_012295415.1 Phytophthora chlamydospora | reverse complement strand
AACTCCCGAAACCGTCTTTGATATTATAGTTAAGTAAGGTAAAGAGGTATGCGTACCTGGCCTGTGCACGCGTGTGGGGTCCTGTGGGGCGTCGTACGCCCGCCGTCGTCCGAGCTCGGCGTCGCTCCGCCGCGGGTCGATTTGGAAAAGGGGCAAAATGTGTGAGGCACGGGAATAAACTCGATTTCAGCCAATGATAGCGTCAGGATTTGGGCCAATGGCGGGGCGAATAAGTGGTGACAAAGGCTATTTTTGCAATTTTGGGTATAGTTATTCGAGTCAGCACGATGGTCGTATGCCGCGTGACAGGGCGCCTGCGGCGCAAGAAGGCGCGGCAAGCATGTAATGTGGTAGTTGTAGGCCGCAAGACAGGAAACGTGACACACACACACACAGACACGCTCGGCTACTAGTTTTTTAGATGAAGCGCTCTTATGAGCTTTCTTGGCACCCAAATTTCACCTCCTAATATTTTCCGGGATCTCGAAAAATCCCATTAATTTGTTAGTTTGTGGAAGGCATTTGATAGTTGCATTGAAATGTCAGGAGAGATAGTAAGGCCTCTTTACGCTGACCGTGTGCGTTTGGTGGTAAAGTACACAAAGCAAATGTTTTCTTTTGGCCTTGAACAAGAAGTTTCTAGTACCGTAGGAGCTGCTGGACGACTTCTCCAGTCCGTGTTGCTGCAATACCTGATCGACAAGCGTCTCTAAATGAGTCTCTACTGCGAGAGGCTGCGACTAACTACGTCTTCAAGTAGCGTGTTCTAGAGTATCTGTCCCAGCAACATGACCAACACGTTGGCAGGTGACACCCCCAGCAGCACCAGTAGCCGGTGATACGGAGGCCGTCGGTATCTCGTGGGTCTTCAGCCCAATTACACGGGAAATCCCGGGGACATCGACGGCATGTTGCTGGATCGCTAGCTGACGTATTCGTCCTGTTGATGTGAGCGCTGATACTCGTTCCGACAAAATAGCGCTGGGCAGGGCGTCTGTTTGACGAATGCTATTAGTTACCGAAGCCATACAGAGTCCGACCTTGTCGCTTAAGCGCATACAACACGTCCATTGTAGTGACAGTCTTACGGTTCGCGTGTTGTGTGTACACGACAGTGTCTTGGACAAGCTTCTGGAGAAATACTTTCAGTACAGCACGTGCTTGATCGTAGACAAGAGCTGACATTCGTACAACACCCGCACGTCTTGCCAGCCGGCGAATCGAGGATCTCGAAAAGCCCATCGCGTTGTCACGGATGATACGGGAGTAGCGCTTAGCACCGTCTTTTCCGAGGCCCTTGACGCCCTTGCCACGACCAGACATCGTCCTGCAGCAATCTTCATACACCAGCAAAACAACACACTAGTTTAGTCATCTCAAAGACAGTCTAGCCGATCCAGACTCAAGAGACTGGAGCAGCAATGAGCCTCACGTACACAGATCAAGCTCAACCTTCTTCGCCTTACCCTGCCCAAGCCAGAAGTTCATCAGTATTCAAAAACTATGCATTCTCTTTGGCTATGATGCTTCCCCTCACCTTGGTGAATTGAGTTCTGCGACCGCCACAGCAGGCCGTGGCAGCAGGCAGCTATCCTTGCGGCGGTGGAACGCCTCAAGCGAGTATCTTGAAGGTGCTGGCGGGCTTCGGCCTTGGGTTAATCTCTCTACCTATAGTACTTTGTTGTCAATCGTAAGCCCAAGCTGTACCGAGTTATCATTCGTAGGACCAGGTTGGATCAAGCTGTCAATTGTAAGACCAGTCTATTTTGTATCGTCGACTATTGAAGCGCGTAGCTCGGATTCTAATGCTAGGCGCTGCTTTGAATGAGTATTTTTCAGTGTGCTTACTCCAACGCTGATCCGAATCCGCTCGGCTATATCGTAAATTGTAAACGAGAACCAAATCATACGATGAATTCAATCAGAAGCACATTGATTTGTTTGTGTTATCAATAAGCTGGTAGCAACCTGATCTCTCTCAAACGTAACCATACGTCGCTCTCCGATTGATGCACATCCTCAAGCTTAAGAAGTAGTTGGCGTACCAACGATTCCAACTCCATCGTAGAGCGTGCGCGGCTTGCTTGCTGCACATGCAGCTCTTGGCGCTCATCGGCAGCGTTATGAAGAGAAGTGAAGACACCTTCATCTCGAGCTGCTGCCAATGGTAGCGTCACCTCCGGCTCGCTGCTACTTGCTGTGACGGAGTGTTCATCGCGCCGTAGGTTGGTAGCAGCATGGGGTCTGCCATCCCTAACACCACTTGGTTGTCTTGCAGGATCCCCTACCAATTCCCCCGCGGCTGCATCTAGCGAACCCACGCGCAGTGAAACTGCCATTTCCAGCTGTTCTCGGTGCCGACCGACTCGTTCTTCGAGGCGAAACCTTACTTCACACGCCAGCTTGTGAAGTGGCGTTCGGTTCAACCGATCCGTACGCTCACCTGTTCGCCAAATACTCGCAAACTTCCGCTGTAAGCTTTCGACAGAGCGGATCGGCTTTCCTAGAGTTTCGTGGGCATTGAAACGTGCTTCAACCTCTTTCCACTCGGCTGTGTCGACCGGGAGAACGTTGTCGATCTCCACCACCAGACGTAGTTGCTCGATAAGGCTTAGTTCCGCGAACCGCGCCTTTTGGGCATCTGCATTACCACAGCAGTACAGCGGAACATCATATTTCATTAGCAAGGCGCTGCAATAAATACGGCGGGGACGGGAGGGGCGGCTACAAACCTGGAGTTGCATCGGGGTGCTTGACGTCTCGGCGGCAAGTTGAGAAATGAGGAATATTATCTCGATAAAAAAAAAACTACCGTTCGAAATTTGAAAAGAGGCCATTTTTTATTCGATATTCAGAGGCGGTAGGAACGGGCGGAACAAAGCGTGCAAGCACAGGAACACGAAACTATGGTCACTTCAAGGATGTCAGGCGAACGGTGCCTTGACACTGCGTCTCCCGGAATAGACCAAGGTTGGAACATGATGATATCTGGACGACGGTGCCAGGTGGTGGCAGCTTATCATCGTCCGCGTCGACATCCCATGCAGTGGCCGTAAAAAGCAGGGAGTCTACGTCGTGCGCGTTGTCCGCGTATTGATCACGAAATGTCTAGTTGCAGAAAGAACGTTAGCAAAGTATACAAAGCACTCAGTTCCTACGCATACCTCCAGCAACACGTCAAGCGGCTCAGGGGAGTCTGCATCGATAAAATGGAGTCGAGCAAATTTCCACTGCTTGTGCTGGTGGCGCGATACCCACAGCAGCTTCATCCGGATCTGGACACGCTCCGGAGTCGGGTTAGCTTTCAGAAAACTCTGTAGCTCTGTTTATTTCAGTAAAACAAAACAGAGAACGATATTCCAGTCAATCATATTCCAGCCAAAATGTAGTTGACGCACTTATTCGTACCGTCAAGGGTAGATATCGATTGCGTCCCGCTGTTGTCCTTGCGCAAAGTGAGTAGTTCCTGCATGCGCTGGAATGGTGTCTGCGCGCGGCCGACAGCAGTTGATGTTGCTCCAGAGGCCTTCTGTGGATTCCCCGCCGACTCACCTGATGCAAGTTTGGCGTTGTTGCCATGGCGGCCATTACGCACCATGATAAAATTGAGTTGTGTCTGCAAATAAAATAGGCGTGCATAAGCTGCCACACATGCCGCCCTTGGGTTTGGCTAGGCTAGTGCACAACTATCTCGAGGAACAATCCAACCTATCAATGGGCGGCGAAGATGGGCCAAACCGGGCGTTGAAGTCATACGCGCACGCCATCCTACTGTAGTGAACTAGATATTGGGGGCTTATCAAGCCTTCCCAGGTTGTCTTGGTGGTCACCAAAGAGGATCGCGCGGCAATAATCTGGAGACAACAATAGCAGTAAAGACGGATAGCTCGAATGTACAGTGCATGGGCTCAGCAAGATCACCTCACAAGCCCCTGAACGAATGGAATTGTAGTTGAATCCATTCCTGGCATGTCGAGATTCAAAAGTTGAGAAGCCAGCGCTAGTAGCGTAGTTTGAGTTTCCAACCGCTCTTCAGAACTGTAGTCTCGGTTTCGAAGTGGCCCTCATTCAGATTTATTAATCCAACATATTCGAACCGGAGATGGTGAACACTTCGAAGTGGTCATCATTCTGATTCCTAAGCCCAAATCGAACTGAAGATAGTGAGCTACGTTGAAGTGACCCTCATGCTCATTTATCAACCCAAACAAACCGGAGATACTTCGTATGAGCCCTCGTCTGAATTGGATTAGTCAAAAAGCTTATGCTTCGTCCGCAGTGATGGTCCGTTAAAGCAACAGGTACTGCGTGAGGAAAGAAAGCCAACACTACGTGCTAGTTTGTTGGTGTAGATGCACAAGGATCTATCCCTCACCTGCCAACGATCTCGCGAATATCTAGAACATGTAGCAGCTGACTGTGGTTTCTATTTGACACTAATCTAGATGGACGTTCGGCCCTACAGCGGCGTCTGGAGCCGATGTGTGGGCTTATTGTTAGATATGTTTTCACTTTCATATTTACCCCTTCGACAAAACTTACGGCGTCAACTACAAGAAACAACACCGCCATGAACGCGCGTCAACAACTGGCAAACCAAGGCCAACTCATTCTCTACAATGCCGTGCCGGACGACTTTATCGACAATCTCCGCGCTGCTGCGCAAAACGATGGATTTGCCTGGAACAACGGGACTTGGGATGGCGAAGCCTTCGACACTTTCCGAACTCGTGCAGTGCTGCCTGACGCACTAAGTCGCGTGCTATCGACAACGTTTCGACGCCACTACATGACGCTTTTCCCACACACCAATGGCACCGAGTGGAGCATGTTGCGCACGACCGCTGGGGCTCGAGACTCGCCCGTTCGTCGTGACTTTGCTCCTCCGGAGGCCGATATTCATGCTGCGGACCTGAATGCACTACCAGGGTTGCTACTCGTCGCAACTCAGGATGATACGGTGCTGTACGGCTACGGGTGGAACAGCATGGTTGCATTCCGCTCCAACGCTCAGATGCTTGTCCTGAATAAGGGCGACATGATACTGATGAGGGGCGACTACATGTACTCGCCGGCGGGTTACGACACCAACAACCTCGTTCTGCATGGATATCTGGACACTGGATTCTATTTGAGAGAGTTCGAGGGGACGGAGCCGCAACTGGTTGCTGTCATTGACGATACCTCCACTGTTGATGACCTGTTCTGCTACGTGCACAATTGCCCGTTTGTGGCCTCGGGGACAACTTCACTGCGTAAGCATTTACGCCGCTTCCATGGCTTTGCTTTCGGGCGTCCAAGGCTTTTACCTCAGTGATGACGGTTGCCGATTGGGTGCCTCTACCCAGCACTGCAGCTCATTCTCCGTAGCTGTTTTACCCACCCCAAATGAATGTTGTTTTTACATTCGGAACTCGCGTTATTCACTTGCTTCGATCAGTGTTAGAGCGTGCTTGTATGACATTCTCAACAAATTGGTGGCAAGGGCACGTACAGCTTCGATAGCGACCGTCCAGATTTCCCGCGGCTGCCGAGGCCAAGCGTGCTTGCCTCCTGCCGACACGTCTTCTCAGCTCAGCCTCCACATCACGGTGCACCAGCGGGTCTTCATTGCGACAGAATCGTTTCCAAGTAGCGAATCTTAGCCACAACTCGAATGGAATCGTTGGCACTCCAATAACCGTATATTGAGCCTTTCTTGCTACATAAGCCTAGTCAATGTTTGCTCGCTCAGTCGATGTAATCGCGCTTCTTCATCGAGCGCGGCTTGTGATGGTCGAGCCCACCGAATGATGCCTTCTGTTAGTGGACACAGAGTTCTAAAAGCGTGCCGTGACGTCACCCTAGATACGAGTAGGTAGGGCTGCTCTCTCTTATTTGTAACGCGGCTCTCCGATCGCCATTCCGTGACAACCATGTTGTCGGGTGTATCTCCCTGCACCTTGTACACCGTGGAGGAGACTACACAAGCCATTGAGAATTGCTCAACTTAAACGGAAAGCGTCCTCGGCATTCCTGTCCTACTCGGTGCTAGCTTGATCTCACTTTGCTTGTAAGGGCGAGCATCGGAAAACAGTGGAAATAGGTCAGAGTCCACGCACCCTTCCATTGATGTTGCGGATGGACCCTACGAATCCTCACAATAACCGCAGGTGGGGTCCGACTCGGAATTTTGACGGTCACATCAGCGACACTGTCGTGAACAACGCAAAATGTAGTATCAGGATGGTAGATGATGGTTTCCAACGTCCCCATCGTCCCGTTCACTACCATCTTTTCTGCTCGAATGTTTTGGGTGGTCTGCATCGGCATTCCCACGATGAGATCCAAGTAGGGAGCCATTCTACCGAACTTCGTATCAGGAAGCGTCATAATGGTTTTCACTTCAGAAACGCCAAGCTTTGTCAACTTTCCTTTAACAAGCGTTGTCTGTAATTCTGAGGCAAAAAATGGCCCATTTGGTGGCAATTCAATTCCGAAGTTTTGCGGATTTGCCAGTACAATTCTCAAATTTGCAGTGATCATAGATTGCACGTAGTTAAGGTCAATGGGCGGTTTAATTACAGGCAATGCTTGTGTTGGGCTCGAGCTGTCGCCGCACAAAGCGTTCATCACAGCGGTTGGCGCTGGCAGCGTCAAGACTTGCAGTCGGTTCCCATTCATCCCATAGACGAGACGGTTTGGCAACAAAGCCAGTGCATCAAAACCATATGTTTTCGATATTAAACTCAGGAGGTTTTCATGCAGCAAGGGCCTTTCATCAGGGCTATCGGATTCAAAAGGTTAAGTGGTTTCATAGAGCACGGAGTCCTACACCCGTCACTTCCGTCCAACCCTTGGGTGGCAATCGCGCCATTTGGACAGCGGCAACTTGCGTCGGGATCATGCCGATGCGGACTGAGTAGCGTTACGTTCAGCATCAGCTTGGGCGCCTGGAATCGAACTACGTTAGCATTTCCAACACATAGTACAACGAAATGAAAGTCTTCATGTTGCACACTTTAGTTTGACCAAATTTTCAATTCCGCAAAACTTTTGGTCGGAAATGCCACCACGGTTTGCATCAGAATTACAGGCAATGCATGTTAAAGCCAGCGACGACACTGGGAACTCTCCCTCTGGCAGAAATTTTGCAGCTGTCAATCTGAATAAGTTATTAATCGCTAGACGTGTAGTATTGTCTGGAGTAATGAAAAATGCCACCGTCTTGCACAAACCCCACTCTTCCAGAGTGTTCGA
This sequence comes from Phytophthora chlamydospora, assembly GCA_012295415.1. Lineage (NCBI taxonomy): Eukaryota > Oomycota > Peronosporomycetes > Peronosporales > Peronosporaceae > Phytophthora > Phytophthora chlamydospora. The sequence goes on along the minus strand of JAABLK010000805.1, from coordinate 9,308 downwards.
CTTAGTAGTGAGCCGTGAGTTAATTAGTTCAACAAATTCGGGTAGCTATGTGCCCCGTCAAGCGAATTGACAAACCCTACCCCATTCTGGATCGGCCCGAAAGCGGACAGATTCTTCCAGCATGAAAACATCGCGAAAACTTAACCACAGTTCGAATCCGGCGAAGTCGTTAGCCTTGGGATGCCTACTGGTAATTGGATCTCTGTATAGTGGCTCAGCTCCAACAGGAGGGAGCTGAAGGAAGTCGCCAACTAAAACAACATGCACTCCCCCAAAGGGCACATCTGCTACCCGCTTTGCGGCGCGGAGTAATCGGTCAAGCTGTGCAAGTTGACTCTTGCTCATCATTGACACCTCATCGATGACAAGAATATCGAGAAAAATTCCTGAGCTTGTCTTCCCTCTCGTCCGCAACTGCATCAACAGGCTGGATAGCGTCCTACCACCGATCATCGTGGCTGCCTTCCCCGTCAAAGCGGTCTTCACAAGACAGTCAGGGTGTTGCCAACTTTCACAGAGTGCATGAACAGCATCTAGCACTCGACTCTTCCCAGTCCCGCCCTCACCCCCCAAAACAGTCGCAGTTGATCCTGCCCCAGTGAGTCTGATAGATTGCTGTTGATGTAGGACATATCTTCCATCTTTCGCCATCTCCGCAAAAGAGCCTTCCCTATGATCTTAAAAGCGCAGTGCTGTCTTTGGTTAAGCGTGTAATCTCGTGAAATTGCTGCTATTGTGGCAAACTGTCCGTGCTGGATGCCAATCGACTTAAACAACTCCTGTGGTGCACTCCATGACGTTGCGTCCTCGTCTAAGGCACCTTTCAGAAGCTCAATAACTTTCGTATCACATGCTGGCACTGAATGTGAAGCAGCCGAAGGTAAAATACAGTCGGTTGATGCGTCTTTGGCCCACTCTTTCATGTGGCTAATGGACGGAAAACATTCTTGCGTTGCCGCTGTTTGTCGTAAACTAATGGTGCTTTTGGCACTCGGCTCAAGCATTTGGCAGGAACGAAATATATCCAGGCGATTCCTCGTACGACTATCCGGTTCTGCCGATGTAGGACATGTTCCAGGATGGAGTGATAGGCTCTCCGGTACAATATCACTGTCCATTTGGTCTTGCCACGGATTTATGAAGGTGTTGCCATCATCAATGTCAATGAAGTCGTCTTCATCACCATCAAAGTCTCCATCGCTAAAAAGTGAATCGCAGTCACTATCACTATCATCTTCCACACTGTTAGTTGGAGATCTAGAATTACCAGGAGGAGCAGCAGCAGCCATCTGCTCTGCGTGAGCTTTTGCTCGATCTGCCCCACAGTAAGAGTCATCAATGTGATTCATTATGTCCGTCACGAAATTGCTGCGAGTCGGCTCACACGCTTGTAAGCCTCTAACCACTGCCCCCCGGAGCTCACTTCCGCACTAATTAAGTCATCGAGTGCCCGAAAGGGCTTGAACAGCGCGAGCGATAATATCGCGCGCTTGTAGAGAATATCATCGGGAGAGTTCTCTCCAACGTACGGCACGCGAAATCCCTGGATTACCGGCACAAGTTCTTTGTAGCGCTTGCCAAGGTTATGCGACTGATGCAATGGGTGACCAGGCTGGAACGGAAGTGGGTCGTCATGCGAAAAGGGGTCTTTCTTTCGAAAGTAGTGAATTGCAAACTTGTAAACGTTCACATCGACCAGTTTGTCTGGACAGTATATACAATCATCTAAGAACGAGGCAGCTAAGTATCGAGAGGATCCAGAATCATCACGTTCGTTTATGAGCTGGCAGGAGTGCTCTTCTGTTGAACACAGTTGGTGGATATACGAGCAACCACAACTTTCATAGCAGCAAGAACTTCGGTACAGGTACAGTGCTGCTAAAGGGCCCGCAACCTCCTGCCGATTTGTCATTGTATACACCATTGACGCCACACGCTTTCTAGCTGTAGCAATATCGTCGGGTTCGGCAGACGTATCGATGCATGCTGCTATACGTTCTCGCTCTTGGCGCCGTCGAAAGGCCGCCAACGCCATCACAACCACCGGATCAAGTCGCTTTTGCTGCTTGGTGACATATTTAATACAGTAGTGAATGCGATCAGAAGCATCCTTCCCCCCCAACAGAAACTGGATGTCGTGGTTGCATTTAAAGGCAGCCATGATCTCGTAGTTGCAGCCATTCATGTATTCATGGGCAACACTCCGCTTCTGATTGAGTCTTGTGAGGTCAAACGTGGTTCTCATCACACGCTCGCGCGGAAAGAGATACCTGCAAAACGAATTGTTTACAGTTGTTCTAGAAAACTTGAAGCAGCTGCTCGTATGACACCACCAGTGCTGATTGAGCAAGACAACTAAAACCGGAACCATATAATCCATGCTTTCTCTCGTCATCCTGCTGTTTGACATCATGAGGGGTGTCACTTCCAGGAGTCTTGTCAAAGCATCATTCTGGAACGGATCGTCGTCACTCTTGCAGGCGGTCATTTGAGAACTGTTAGTGCTGAATAGTAGCTGCATATCAGGAGTAGTGACTAGCCTCCATTTATCCGTGAGATCAGTGCACTCACTTCTCAGATGCATTTGATTTTTTTTACAATGTCAATTGCATGGGTCAATGTGTCGCAGCAGACAATTTCGTGGTCTGCTGTTGCCTCAATCTCACGATATATGAGCGTGTGTTCCCAGGGAGGCAATGGAGTAGCCGCTTTTGCAGCAACACGTTCCGTAGGACATGCTGAGAGCTGAACTGTTCCATACAGACACTGCATTGAACCAGTTTCGGCTCCGCGACTGCGTTGTGGGCCCGCCTACTTTACAAGCCACGACGAACATTTTGGCGAGCTCGTGGTGGAGTGTCCAATCCCACGAGGTGCGAATAAGAAGCTCCACACTTTGCACATGCATGCTGATCCACCGCAAGTGGAATCTCATTAGATACGATGCTGTCCACGTACGATTCAACAGAGCTGCGGAACTCATCCTGGTCCTCTCCATTCATCAATCGCTCCAGCTCGGCTATGCTGGATGGTGCATCATTCAAGCAAATCAAGAAATGAATGTGCAGCGTTCCTCTGCCCTGCGTCTCCACCATACTGAAGTAAGCTTGCACAACCCCAATCAGCCCCTTGAATGGCATTTGGTTGTTTGTCACTGGGTCTATTCCTAGTACGTGTTTGATAAAAGCATTTACGTTGCGCATGAACAATCCCGCTGAGGCGCAGTCATTGCCCAATCTAGCCTCCCGTAGTTCAGGCTTAGTAGCGGTGTGTGCTTCTAGTACATCAAACAGCGAATCCACCGAGGTCATACCCGCGTAGTGGCTCATTACCAGCGAATTATCCGTATTTGGAGTGAGAGTGACGAAGAGCGCCGGGTTACCGAACCGGGTTTGGTACGCGAACGCTATTTGTCTACACTTAGAGCGTTCTGCATTGCTTCCCCACACAGCAGCTGACGCGATCAACTTATGAGCATCCGATCTGGAGTCGACACCACGCGGGCGCTGCCCCTGTCGTCGTTGCTCGTTCTCTAGAAGGGCTTTTCCTAGCGCATCTGCATCGATCGATTCACATCCCCTGTACATCGATGGGAACCGCTGACATCGCAAATAATTCTGCGTGTACATGTTCTTCATTGAAATGCGATCAAACGCAACCAGTGTAAAAAGCTCGTCTTCTGCAAATTGATGGCCAGATAGCAGTATATAGTGCTTTACGCATTCTTGTAAGAATACCGAAATACGCCTCGAATCTCCAGGGTGACCGCGCCCGTAAGGAAACAAGTGTGGGAACAGCTTTGCCAAAAGATCGCCCGCAACGTCCATTGACAGTTTGTTGGAGCGCTTCACTAAAAACTCTCTATTGGCCCTCTCAGCTCCGTCGTTTCCGGAGTTAAGTCCGTGCTCTCGCGAAAGCAACACCCGTGACGCGTCAGACAACCCAATTATCCTTTCAACAACGTTCAATTCATCGACTTCGTTCGTTACACGCCAATCATACGTATGCCCACGGATATTTTCTTGCTCATCGCTCATTCCATCTTGTATCACACCTCCTTCGTCCTCTACATAATCTATTTGGAGCTGTGCAATGCGTTCGGATTCGATCATTTCATTTAGGACAGCATCGTTCGGTGTCACCAAAGCGTACAGACAATTGTTGAGTCTGTAGAAGTCAAACACGTCTTTAACGCGCTGGACGCCAATCGCATGCATCTTCTTGACCTTGCTAGTTTGATCCTCCGTGAAATATCCTACCATAGACACTCGAAACGAGAAACTTCAGCAATTGACCGCGGGAATAGAGAGAGAGAGGCGAGCCCGGCGTGCAATCAAACACAATACTGTGTGAGCGAATGCATCAATGCCTTCCACGACGCATGACGCGCGTCATGGCGGCAATGTTCACCAGCTGCGTCATGAAGCGCTCTGGCAAAGTTAAACCCTGCGAATTCTGATCGAGGAGAGCACCGATACAGAACCCATTCGAAATAGAGAACTGGGGTAGACAGCTCTTTTCTATTGACGCATTGCACGCGCTGCACACAGTAAATCATGCAGTCACATAACCGTTGCGGTCTGTGTAACAGAGAAAACTTCGAGGAGAGACCAATACACCAGCCAAAAAAGTCACGCACGCGGGTGCAGTGTATTCATGTCGTAGATGCATTGGAAGTGCTGTATAGTTGGGGTCAGAGTTATTTTTGCAGCTGGTTCTGGTAGCTTGACAACGGTATTCATGGCAGCGGCCTTCTTGGCAGTGGATCGCCGTTGATCATACTTACGCTGGCTCAGCCGATGCCTCGCTCGAAATGCACTAGTTGGAGATAGTGGCGGAAGACCATTGGCATCACGTCCTCCAAGAGTGGTTTCGGATTTGCCGATCACCTCCATCAAAACCGGCGCTGTCACTCCAGCCAAAATATTTGCTACTCCATTCAAACGGTGCTTTGCCCCTAGAACAGCCAACGCGAACGAAGCGACGGCTCCAACATCCAGCTCGTCATCTCGTTCAAATAAGGTAAGGTAATCCTCCTTGGTACGAGGCTTCACCCCGCGAACGCAAACCCCACCAGCACGACCGCCACTGCTCGGAGCTTCACGACTTCCACCGTGATCGCCATCGTGAACCCCACAGCCGTGCGCTTCGCCGCCGTGAACGCCATCACAGCAAACCCAACCTACGTGATCCCCACTAGCTCAAACGTCACTGCTGGGAGCTCCACAACCAATAACAGCATCGCCGCCATCGTGAACACCACTGCCGTGTGCTTCACAAGCGCAAATCGCAGTAAGGTCAGCTTCAACATCGCGAACTTATATGCTGCCAGTACCGCCAGCTGTACTATGGCGGTGTCTGCTCCGTGCCTGGAGCCCGTACGTTCCTGACGCCTACGCTTTCCTGTCGCCACGGCCATTCAAGCGCAACCCCGCAAATTCCACAATGGTGGTGGATTGCGACGCGTCGTTGCCGCACCGAAGTGGCGGCATCCCCCCTGCAGCTGCATCCTGGCCATTCCCTCCAGTTTTGAGCCCAATTCGAACTGTCGTGGGAAGCCAGCTCGGCCTCTGGACGTGCGCGGATTGACAGGCGCCGTACTCCAAGCTCCTTGGTCGGCAGAACCCCGCAGCTGCATCCTCGTCAATCCCTCCGCTTTTGGACCAATTCGAACAATTCCCTGTGGCTTGGATCTATGTGGATCTATAAAATGTGGTCCACCTGAAAAATACCGGGATCAGGAGTGCTGCCATGGTTTGCTAGTGTGTGATGTGGTTCACACATAGTTGTGTAAGAATACCGGTATTTGTACATCAATCAGATTTGAATGTGCATGTAACGACTGCTTACCCGTGCTTCCACACGGGGGAGGTCGCAGTCCGTTTAGAACAATCGAATTTTATTTAAAAGAATCTAGATTAGTCTCCAAACCCGTAGAGTGTCCGACCTTGGCGCTTCAGCGCATACAGGACATCCATCTTGGTGACAGTCTTTCTGCGAGCATGCTCAGAGTACACAACTGCGTCCTGTACAAGATGCTGCACGAAAACTTTCAGCACTGCACGAGTCTCGTTGTATACTAGGGTAGACATTCGAATCACCCCCGCTCGCCGAGCCAGCTTACGAATAGAAGCTTTTGAGATACCGTCGATATTGTTGTACAGAATGCGACCATGGCGCTTTGTCGCTCCCGCACCAAGGTTGTTGGCACCCTGGCTTCGTCTTGGCATCAGCTCTGTCACAAACAACCGCAATATATTAGAATACATCAGATCAAATGCGTGAGCAACCCCGAAGACGTACTCAGCTGCCAGCAAAAGCGAGAATGAGAATAGGCCTTTGATCGACTTGAGCAAAGCATTTGCTTCTCCGCCAGGTAGATGTCCCTCAAGCTGAGTTCTTGGCCCTCCCATCTCCTTCTAATGTCCTAGATTGTGTTATTGTAGCCCATTCATCGACAGCGTGGACGCTTAAACGGCATACACATCATTGAGGCTGTATTGGTCATTTGTAGCGCTTGATTCAGCTCTAAATGGGTCGTACTAGCGATAAATGGTCATACAGCGCAAATGTTTCATTAACAACAAGACGTACGCTTGGTGCAGCTGCCAGTTCGAGCGGGAATTCCTCGCTGATGACTGGCTTGCAACTCGTGCACGATTTCACGCTTTATCTGATTCAGTTGCATCACTAACACATGCCGCTCTTGCGCACATGTGCAGATCGGCCCCTGTACGAGCCGTGTTTGGGTCTCTGCCGTCGTGCACGCTACGGGCTCTCGGTATGCGCGTGTTGCGAGGTCCGACAAGCCACAGGCTTCATCCTCCAGCGGAGCTGTTCTTGGAGTTATGACCGCGCTGCTTATTGAGGCGATTTCAGCAGGTCCAGGAACGAGGGCTCCTTTTTCGTCATGAGCGGCCACCAGCGTCGTCTGAGAACCATCGCCCCGATCAGTCGTTGACGAACCTGAACCCCTCTTGCCGCAGCGCTGATGGCAGGCACGCTCATCATCTAGACGACATTTCGCCTTTCGCACAAGAGTGTGCAGGGAATTTAATGGACCCCCCTCTCGACGCCGAACTTCTTGGCAAAGTCTCGCAAACTTCCTCTTCAAGCTCTCCGCACCTCGGTGTTGCTTGGGCTCCACTCGGGCGTTGAAAAGCCTCGCTACTCCTTGCCAATCTTCCTTGTCCAGGGCAGGATTCGGCAAACATCGTTCACCAAGCGCGCCTTCTCGCTACTGCTGTAATTGCGCGATCCAAGCTTCTTTGGCATCTACAACATAACGTTATAGGAAGTTAGCTCTCGTTGTGTATCTGTAGCCTAGGAAGCCGCTCACCGTTGTGGCTGTCGTGTGGGCCCCTTGGAGCAGATTCTGGAATGAACGAGATGCCTTGCAGCGCGCGGTCGGAAAGAATGGGCCAGCTGCAACTTTGGATTACCCAATAAGAATCCATTTATTTTGTATGCTTGACATAAGGAGAAAGTGTTTATACGATAGGTTATTGTGACTTACTTCTGGCACTCCAGTCGACGTGCACAATATCAAGATGTTTGTGACTCAAGCACACGTCAAATTAGTCAGGCGGATAGTTGCCTGAGCTTGCGTGTCCCGAAACAGCCCAAGGTTTGAGCAGCGAGAAATCGGAACGACGGCACCGTTGGCTGGAATGTTGTCGTCGTCCAGGTCGACACACCAAGCCGTTGCAGTGAAAAGTAGCGCGTCGACGTCCGCAGCATTATCGGCGTACTGGTCGCGGAATGTCTGCAATTACTTGTGTTAGCTCTGCAATGAACGCAAACAATCAGCAGCGTACCTCCAGCAGCTTCTCCAACGGCTCCGGCGCATCGGCATCAATGAAGTGGAGTCGGATGAACTTCAACTGCTTGTGTTGGTGGCTCGACACCCACAGCAACTTCATACGGATGGCGACTTGGTCCGACCTCGGATCGGACCTGATGTGGGCGTGGAGATCTGAGCATAAGAAGGGTTAGTATATGAGCAGAGACCAGGTTTCAGCTCGTCTTCTTACCATCGACCGTCGTGATTGCTAGAGTGGCGTCGAGAGTGGAGCGAGCGTCAAGTCGCTCCCTCATCCTCTGGTACGGCGTTTGCCGTGCCAAAGCTTGACCCGAGCTCACGACGGCCAAGCCGACCTGCTGGTTCTCCAGCGGCTTTTTCTTGGAGCGAGGCTCAGAAGGTGGCTGGCGCGGTTTGCCTGCCATGGTGCAATTTCAATTGTGCTTATGGTGGCGTTGCTCGAAGCAAGACCGCCCGGGTTGCGGACGGAGGAAGGACGCTAGTCAATATGCACGGCATGTTGAAGTGAGCATATGAACATGGAAGCACAGCCAGGCACGACACTACATATATTGAACAGCTTGTGACGATTCTGGACTAATCAAAACCTTCGAAACGATGATGCTATCCTTCGATATGGTCTCTCAAATCAGGATGGAGACCAGTAACGAAGAATAGCACCACTGCGCCCAGCCGGCTTTGCGTTGCTGTCCTGGAATCAAATTGGCTAGCCCACACTTCCTGAGCTTCATATCTAGAACGCCGAGCGCAGCTGGACAATGATCCTGTTGTGATTCATTAGGACCTATTGACACCAGCCTGAAAACGGACTTTCAGCGAGCTAGCATGGTGGGGTGTCGAGATCAAGCAACCTTGGGAGATCGCTGACGCCCGTCTCCGCCGTGGAGTCCCTGCCACGTTCACGTCAATGCTGTGTTCCTGAAGCTCATCATAATGCGAGTGCGTTTGGCCGGCTATAAATTGCTGTCCTGGACTCAAATATGCTAGCCCACATGATTCCTAGCTGCATATCTAGAAATTTGAGCGTAGCTGCATAATGGTTCATGTTGTGATTCGTTAGGACAGATTGACTACATCCTGAAGCCGCGCTTTCCGCCTGCATCGTGACACGTCAAGATCGATTTGCCTTGGGCAGCTCCGCCGTTGAAACCCTTCCGTACCCACGCTACTGGGTCATGGCCCTCCTCCTGGGACCCCAGCTGACGATCCCGTCTACCTTGAAGTATGCATGTGCGTTTGACGTCAATATGCTGGGGATATGCTTTCATTCTCGAATTTACTTTGTCCAACAAACGTTCCTACGACCAACACTGCTTAGCCGTTCGCCAGGCTCCACCGTCATCATGAACGTCATGAACGCCCGTCGAGTGCTCTGTGAAACGGGCTTCATAACGCTCTACAGAGCTGCCGAAGATGACTTCATCAACAACCTGCGCTCGACGGCTCGGCACCTTGATCTGCTCTGGAACAACGGGTCATGGAACGG
>JAABLK010000804.1:0-16595 GCA_012295415.1 Phytophthora chlamydospora | reverse complement strand
TCAGTCACACCCTTTTGAGCGGGTTTTTCTATGTTTGTTGAGGGTTATGTGATTCCAGAGTTTAATCTTAAGCCAACTTGTTTGATCGTGTTTTCAAATTGTTGCTTTCTATGCGTTCTTGGTAGAGAATCGCATCCCGGTAGAACTCTGAAATAAATTTCAGAGAACATCACCATGTCGAACTAAACTCCAGAGTCGAAAAGAGTGCAAAACAAAACAAAACTTTACTTAAGTATTGAACCAGGCAGCCTTTAGTTGCAATTCTTGGTTCAATGATCTCGTGACCGAGCTGAAAGCGATCAGTTCAAGCAGTTCCTCGTCATACGAAGACATTTTGCCTTCGAAAACGGTAAAACAAATAGTCATCAAAACAAGTTCACCACCTCAAACAACATCTATTATCATGTCAATACACAGCGCAAGTCTCGACGAAGAGATAACCAACTGTACTATCTGGAACAAATGATTGTTCTAGCGAATGCTTGAAAACCAAGGCTTGAGGAAATGCTGCAGTCTAGCCAAGCACATTTCAGGTTCGATCCCATGTTCGTCATCCGCTTGCTCGTCGGGGCTCAAAATTAATGCTGCATAGCGGTCCATTCTTGCACTTTAGGGTGGCTACCCACAGCGTGGTAAATGTGAAGCAACCTCGTGTATGGCGCAACAACTGACACCGGAACATCACTAATACGGCCACTCTGGAACGTCCACATAAGCGAATAAATCGCGAGGTCAGCTACCGTAAGTCTGTCCCCGACAGACCAGGACCCCTTCCACTCGGAAGCCCGCTTTTCAATGAAGCTCAACGTCTTAGGAAGTGTTTCTTTCACCAGCATGCAGCGCAACTTCATCTGCTTCTGTGGATCTTTCTCAAAGTAGGACGCGTTCCACGTGTAGGAACTATAGAACTCGTCAATAAGTGAGAACACTTCATCAATCCGGAAGGCCTCTTTCGTGTCGCTGCACGGATAAAGACCGCCGAGTGTGCCGGCATAGCGCAAAATGGCTAGCGCTTGCGATATCACTTCTCCATCCACGTCAAGAACCGGCAGCTGGTTAAAGGGCAGCGACGAACGTCTTTGATCTAGCTCATCAGCACCAATCCTCTCATCCTCAAAGGCAATGCCAGCTACGAAAAGCGCTAGCCGAATAGGCTCCGCACGTCCAGGGAACGGGAAGTACGTGAGTTTCAGCTTTGGGAACGCGTTGCGACACTGTCGCATCTTCAAGCTCGTTACACTCGAATGGTTTTCCACGTTCGACGCCACTGCGAAGATGCACTTGTGCTTGTCAACGATTTCATCCAGTCCCAGGTTACGGACAGCTGTCACCCAGCAGAACACTGCAATCTCGTGAATGAGCATCTTGTCACTGGCGACATCGATCGCTAGAACTCCCGACAAGCGCTCCAATCGTGCCTCAATCAACGAAGCGTAGCGCGGGATAATGGACTCCTCCAAATTCTTTTGGAGAACCACTTCGTCATCAGGTGATGCCCCTTTGGGGTAGATCATTTTCGCTTGGACTTCACTTAAAGCGTGGATAATCTCGTCGACTTGAAGTGCTATGCCAGGGGACGTGACTGGGTACAGGCCACTCAGTCGCCCAGCGCATCGAAGCATGCCCTCAGGCCGAGTCAGCGACTCCCCGTCCACCAGCAGCTCCACATTTCGGTCAGGAGTATTTTCCGGGAGAGCAAAAGTGTCGTCTTCAAAGGCGACCCCTCCGATGCAGAGCGCCAGGCGTACAGGGTGGAGACCTTCGGGGGCGCTTAGACGGATGGTGCTCGGCATGACGATCCGATTATCTGTGGCATTTTTTTATAAACCAGAGTTTAGGAAAGGATGTGCATTAGAAATGGTTTCTATTGCATCTCCTGCCCTGGAAGAAGAGCTTTTGGTGAAGAACGGCTGCCTGCGAGCCTGACTCAAAGAGTGGCTGTGCGTACGGCAAGAGCGCCTGCATTTCCTCTTCCCAGACGAGTTTCATGAGTTTTAAGTAGAGGAACGAAGGTTCATTGCAAATTGCCTATTTGATTAACGCCAGAAGATGTAGCGCGTCCTGGAAGCCCTGCTTCGGCGCCTTGAGTGGCGGCGTTGTGCCCTTACGTGGATTCAGATAGAATACACACCAGTTTCGACAGAATAGCGCAGATAAAAAGCAGATAAGTTGCCACAAAACTGCCGTTCGGACAGTAACATTATTTGGTTTTACTCAATCACATTGAATTGCTCGATACCTAAGACCGAGAACCGTTTGCTTGCCTTTGTAGTACTGTCTGGGCTGCCTGAGGAGTGAACGGTTTAGTTCGGCTCATCAAGCCGCTGCCTCGATCGATCATCATGTTCATCTTGATCCGGTAATGGACGCTTCTCACCAACACCCGCCGCCGAAGGTTCCAGCGCAGGACTCAGGCTCTCGGATAAATGTTTGAGTTCAGTCATGTAGCCTTCAAGCTGGTTGTTCGACGTCTCGACTTGCTCCGTGGTTTTCTTAACAAGCACCAATGATCTGCCACCGCTTTCTTCGGCCAACATGGTGAACGGAGCAATGGGCTTGGATACCGTTGGACGGGGGAGGTTTTCGTTGACGAATTTACGTGCAGCGACGATATCTTCGAACCCATTTATCACAGCTGAATTGTGCGGCCCATCAAGAAAGCCTTCGATCCCACCAGGTACTTGGAAACGATCCCTGGAAACCTCCAGTGTGAGAGATTTAGCAAGTCGTGTGACCTCTGCTTCCAACCAACGACGTCGAGCGGAGACAAGTGAAGCCAGTGACGCTCGTTCCTCTGACGGGGAATTCACTTGTACACAATCCGCAATTGCTAATATGACGGGACCAAGAGCGCTTGGATCCAGATTCTTGAGCATAATGGTGACTCTAGCAAATAAGTCGTTATCTTGGTTGTTCACAGCAGCTTTCCACAACGCGGAGACTTGATCGCTAGAAGCGAATTCTGCTGCTGGTATGCGCTGCGCATTGCTAACTGCTACGGCAACCAGAGGTGCCGCAACGTTGCCATCAGGAGCACCAGCGTTGGCCACTTCAAGAGAAAATGGCATGGCATCTTCCGGAGACAATCGCTTAATAGCATTTGTCAGCGGCATACGCACGACATCCCATCCGAATTCCTTAATCAAGTCCGCGACAGCTGGAGCGAGTTGCTCTTTCTTCTTCAGTTTATCAAAGAAACGGATGAAGAATAGCCAGACCAACTCGACGTCGCCAACTGCCTTTATTGCCTGGCACATGCGTTGGCAAAATACCATGTACGATGCCATATTTGTATCACTCTGATCGACATTGTCTTTCTCCTTGCCAGTCGCCATGTTCATGAAAGCCCGCAATTTCGATGCGCTCACGATATCATCAGTAAGAATCAGCGACAATGCAACCCCTTCCCCGATAAGAGATGCCGTGTTCTCCAAGTCATGCGCCACAGGCCAGCCAACCAAAGCGTATGCCTTGTACTTGATCGTCTTCTCGACAACCAACTCGTCCTGGGTTACGTGCTTGCTCCACATTGCACGCGGTGACACGCCATCCGTGTTCAAGAAGTTAAGCTGCTTGGTCCAGTGAAGCGTGTCATTTGCGCATTCTCGGTCCCAATTCTGCAGCATTTCGCCGCTTGCCGAGAACCACTCAACTGCTTCCAAGCTTTCCTTGATTCTCCAGCGAGCTCCCAGGCTCTTCGCTGGAATCAAAGGGAAACTGCGCAATAGCGCCCTATCACCACCGTCGCCCAAATCTCTCACAACCTTCGCTGTGTGCTCCAGCTTGGCAATGTAGAACTTCATTTTCTTGTCTGCTGAGAGGGAACTGTTGGCTTTTTTCAGCGCTTGGAAACGCGCCCTATTAACCCCCGTCAAGCGCTTCGAGCCTTGAACGTCGAACGCTAGGTATTCACGATATACATTCGACAGCAACAGCGCAAACGTCTCGTTCGTCCCGCCAAACTCCTCCACCGCCTGCTTCAGCTCTTTCTGGACAAACCTCCTTGATCTGTTCACCCCGTTTGCCGCTTCATCAGGCGGTAGGCAGATTGAGTACTCCAGCACCACCCGATACCCCTTCTGCACCTCTTCCAATTCATACTCTGCCCCGGCCACATAGACCGCATAACTCGGTCTGAAGGCTGACGAGCCCTCTATCTCACCAAAGTTAAACCTGTACTTCTTGGCTGCGTCCTCGTCGTCGTAAACCAAAAGATCCCCACCTTCGTGAAGCGAGGGCAGCTGCACCTCCATGGTGGCCACCACATCCTCTGCTTGTCCCTCATCTTTCCTCCTGGTTAGCCGAGCCCCTGGGCCGTAGGCCACTAGTCTGGCCAGCAGCACGTCCAGCAGCGCTTCCTGGAAGCCCAGCTTCTTCCCCACGGCGACACCCAGGTCCGCCACGCGACTGTTCCACTCGGGGTTCTTCATCCAGAGCTGGTCGGCCGGAAGCTCCCAGCGCGCCGCGTCCTCGCATTGAGTGCAGCGGTCCAATAGGATGCGTGCGAATCCTTCGGCCAGGGGGATGGGGATCACGCCTGCGTCTCGCACCACCAGGCCGGGCAGCGCCGGCAACAGGCAGTCGGCCGTCCCGCCGAAGGCGAAGAGCCCCGAGCCGTCGCTCACAATGCGCCCCAGCGCGTCACTGATCTTCACACTGGCAGGTCCTTGTGGCGCGTACTCGCTGTCGTCCGGGTCTGCCACGCTCGGGAACGGCCAGTAGGCGGCCACCACGCCCTGCTGCGGTGCCATTTTCTTCACCTTTTTCTTCACCTTTTTGAGCGCTGATTGGCTAAAGTGGAGAGTAGTGACCAATTAGTCACGGTATTTTGCCAAAGGAAGTGATTGTCATGTTATATAGGGGTTGGCAGCGGCAGCGAATGCCAGTCTGGTTCGGCGGGTACGACAGCGGGGAGGAGTTCTACGACGAGAGCAGCAGCGAGGAGGAGGAGAGGGGGGACGTGCACTGGCCGTTCTGCGCGGTCGGAGCGTCCACGGACGTCCTGGTGCCGAAAGGCGACATTTGCAAGGAAATCAGTAGCATATTGGGAAAACCAACACAAAAAGCCCAACATTCCGTTTCCGGCAAGGCGTCAACACTGACGGGTTTGCCAGGGTTGGCGGTGAAAGGCGGTGCTGATATAGCACTCCCAGTACGTGAGGAGAATACGGTGGATATTACAAGTCCAGGGACGGAAATTTCGGACAAGGTGTGGGCTTTACCGGGTGACCGGGTGACGGTGAAGAATGCCAAGTGGGTGAAAGGAGTCGAGCAGCTGTGCAGGTCTTCGGCTGATAAGATGGGTTTCAAGAACATCGCACTGCAGCTAGTGTTGGATAAGGTGATGCTGTATGGGGCAGGAGGATATTTGGAGAGACAGCAAGATGCGGGTGGAGATCGAGTAGTGGCGAGACTCGAGGTGCAGTTGCCGTCGGTGTTTACTGGGGGTGACCTGCTAGTGTATGCTGAAGAAAGAACGCGGCAGACGAAATTCACCTTCGGCAAAGACGATGGCTCGGCGGAATTTGTGCCGCACTTTGTGGCGTATGCCGCAGGCGCACACTATGCCGTGGACAAAGTGGAGAGCGGTTATCGTTTGGTGATGGTATATTCAATTATTCTTCCGCCGGGGGTACCTTCCCTCAACGGGCGAAGCCCTGCTCAGCTGCAGCAAATACAACTCGCAGATGTCATTAAAAAGATGACAAACATACAGGGTGCAGCTCGAGTCAAAGGTGAAAGTGGGACTCCAGCTAACGAGGTCAGAAGCGAAGCTGCAGTCACCGAGAAACCAATACTGGCACTCATTCTCTCTCGATCGTATTCAAGACTTGGCCTGGAGGCAAGAGGTGTCCAGCTACTTTCGGGTGTGGACAAGGACCGGTTTCAGTCGCTATCAGCAGCAAATGCGCTTGTTCCTGCTGCGCAACAGTTGAAACTCTACATTGCTCGCCTTCATTACAGGACCTTTGGCGGGTGGTCCGGACAACAAACGCAAGAGGACGCTTCGTGGTTCTCGCTTGGCGGGGAAAGGCTTGGTGCTATCACCCCCACTTCAGTTAAGTGGACGACGACGTTTTCTTTTCTCAATCCCGGGAATGAAACATTCGGCCAGTTGTGGAGACAGACCGATGGATATGGTGCTCTGGAGCACGTGCGTTTTGCCGTTGTTGGGTGGCCTGTCTCCGAGGACTTTAAGAACACCTTGCGCTTCATGGGGGACGTTGCGGCAACGGCGATAGCACTTGCAGACGACCCAGTCGACATCACCAAAGTGCAGAAGCTTCTTCATCACAAGACTGCCCAGCTAAGCCACGATCCGTCGAGGACGTCGTATACGAACTTAAGCCGATACGGGGCCGCGTTTACAAGTCCACGCGTCTCGCTAGTCTTGCCACTTTGTCAGAAGCTTTGTCGCGCCATTGCCGACTCGGGAAACGTGACACTCGTTGAGTCGTTTTTCAAGACATATTATCTATGGCAAAATAACAAGCGTGGGATGACCTCCGCGCTTGCTGAGCTCGTACTAAAAGTTGGCTGGGAGCGTGTCCGCAGCTGGTACATGAACGCCATTGAGCACGAACCCATTTCAGTGCGAATGGGGTTGGATTTGGTTCTTGCCGAAGCTCTCACGGACGACCCCATCGCGCGGAAAGCCCTCACGCTGTCCGCGCTCAAGACGGCTCGTGCCGTGCTTCAATATAATCCCGAGAGCGTTGCATCTTCGGGCGACCTCGGCTTGCTTTGGAAGCACGCAATAGCGTGTGAAGAACCTCAAGCGTTTCCAGAGTTAAGCCGCACATTCCTGACCATGGACCCAAAACTCACTGGACGTGTGGTGAAGGCGCTATCGGAACTAGTTGACGCAAGAAGCTTACCAGAGCATCGATCTACGCTGGTCTCTCTTGCCTCCCGGCGCCGAGACTGGTTAGCTGCCGAGGTCGCTGACATCTCGAAACCATTCAGTTACGAGATCCTACAACCGGATTTTCCTGATGCCGCTGATATGGTTGCCTTCCTCCGTGGCCCGAAGCCTGTGTTTCTCATTCACGGCTTCAGGGGTATCGCTCAAGCTCGCACTCGGGTTGCCGTTCTTAGCCAAAAAATCAAGGGCAGGATCATGATGACAGCGAAGGGCCGGGGGACTAACGCGCATGTGGAAGTCGTGAAAGGCGGTACCGAGCTTGACGTACGAAGACAGAAACTACCGGGGTACAAAGCAGAACTTGCACGTCTGGAACGTGGAGTGGACGGCGCCACCGCTGGAGGCAAGCGTCCTCGAGAAGAGGAGTCGAGTGTCATCGAATAAATGCCTGCGCGTCATTAGCAGTGCAGTTGCGTTGCATCGAGATTTGAACGAAACGCCACGATGATCACGTTGAGTATTACCAAGAAAAAAATACTGGTGGATCCCCCCTCGCCGTTGCTGTGGGCTGCTGATTCACTGTAATACTTCGAAGTAAAGGTATGAGACGTATGCTGGTTGTCGGTAAGTTGGTGTTGCCCGCTGGTCCGACTCCTTCGGTGAGGAGGGTGGGAAGACTGGAAGTGCTCCAATTGAGTTCAGATTCAGCTTTGATCTCGACGGCGTTGGTCGAGTTAGACTACCGCGATACGTGTGAGTCATCGCCCCTTGCAAACGAGAAGAAAAGAACTGGTGGGTGTTGGCTCCGGAAATGCAACTGGATTGAATTGGAATCGCGAAATTCCGAAGTTTTCCGCGCCAAACTGGGATTCGAGGACGTAGAGAAGAGATGGTATGTTGGACATGCACTTAGGCGTGGTCTAAACTGGACGCGTTGTGGGGGACGTTGGAGATGCACTTCGTTGGTGTGTTGCCTTTTTCTTTATCCGCCACCTTAGCTTCATCCTCCTTGTGATACTGCTAGAACTAACACGAAGCCTCATCGCATCAGTTCACGACAGGAACATCTAGAATGGAGGAGTCTCTTGCAGCGGTCGCTGAATTTATGTAGTAGGCTCGGAGTCCGGGACACGTACATGTAGTGATGCACGAAATTTGAACGTTCACTACGACTTCACGTTTTGGCCACTTACTGGTTGTGAGCAGCGTTCCACTCCGCTACCTTCGGGTGTTCCGCCACCTGCTTGAACACGCGCTGCAGGTTCGTGTACGAGTCCGCAATTGTCTTCTCGAAGCCCGGCACGCCGTTCTTGAAACCGAGTAGCACGCCATAGATAGCGAGGTCGGCCACTGTCAGCTTCGATCCAGCAGCGTAAGGGCCCTTGTTCTTGATGATACGGTTCTCCAGGAATCCCAGCGTCTTGGGCACCATGCCGCTGGCCAGCTCCGCACGCATCGCGAGCTGCTTCTCCGTGTCCTTCTCGCGATGAGAAGCGCCCCAAAGCGGGTAGTTAAACATGTCGTCTACGATCGCGAACAGTTCGTCCACGCGGTACGCCGCTACAGCATCAGTAGTCGGGTAGAGACCCGAGAGCGTGCCAGCGTAGCGAAGGATCGCCAGTGACTGGGCAAGGACCTCGCCGTCCACTTCCAGAACGGGCAGCTGGTTAAAGGGCAACGACGGCTTGCGGTTCGCCAGCTCCTCGCGCGTGATGCGCTCGTCCTCGAACTCGATGCCTCCGACGAAGAAGGCGAGACGGATGGGCTCTCCGCGTCCCGGGTGGGGCATATACGTGAGCTTGAGCTTGGGCGTGTTGTGCTGCAGGCTGTACCATTCCTTGACCTTGGGGTGGTTGGCCACCTTCTCGTACGACTCATTCAACAGCTTATAGCCATCCAGCACCGTCACCGGGATGAAGTCGATGTAACCGGCACGCAGCGACTTGACCCACGTGTAGATGGCAAGGTCGTGCACGTACAACTCGCCCGACTGGAAGGCCGGCAGCTTCTGCATCTTCTCCAGGCGGGCCTCAAAGAGGCCGGCGTAGCGGGGCAGCACAGCCGAGGCCAACTCGTCCCGCATGGCCTTCTTCTTGGCCGGGTCGGACTCGCGGAAGGACGGACCCATCTTCTCTTCCATCTCGCCATAGGCGTGCAGCAGCTCGTCGATCTTCAGCGCCAGGTAGGGCGCACTACTCGGGTAGAGTCCCCCCAGACGGCCGGCGTAGCGCAGGATGGCGTGTGACTGCGTGAACACTTCACCGTCCACTTCGAGCGTGGGCAGCTGACCCAGAGGCAGCGCGTCCTTCATGGCCTGGAACCGCGCGTGGTCGATGCGCTTGTCCTCGAAGGGCACGCCGCCCAGGTAGAACGCGAGGCGCGGGGGCTCGGCGCGCCCGGCGGCGGCGAAGTATGTGAGCTTGATGGACGGGAAGGCGCTCATGCTGGAGAGGAACGCGTGGCTGGCGGTAAGGATCGACTTGCGCGGTGGTAAGCAAATCGAAGACTGAAGAGGCGGAATGGTATCCGAAGCGGAACTTCACTTGTTGTCACCGATTGCGTTTACAGTTACAAAATGGGATGACGTCATCAACTAAAGGCACCGGAATGATGGACAAATGAAGCTAAGGGCACCGGACGCTACATAATTTACAAAACCTGCTTCAACATGAAGCACTGGAAGATTTGCAGTGCTGCGAGCCACACGTGGCAGTCAGGTGTTGAGCACGAGAACACGGCGAAGAACTGTTGTAGTACAAGCCCGGATGTGCATTAATTTATAATATGTGACTAGTGGTATCGCACAGGCGACAGCAGCAGTCTTTTAAGTAAGACAGAGCGAGCGGAAGCCTCCGAAGCCGACCTCGTAGATGCGGGCCACGCCCAGCACGCCCATGACGCCGCCGCTGACTCCGATGAAGATGGCAATGAGGAAGATCACGAGCGCCGACTTGCGGTACTTCTTGATCAAGTACGACATGCCCAGCTGCCCGATGAGGCCAGCGACGAAGCCCACCGCGCCGTGCCACAGCGCGTGCTCCACCGACAGCGTACCCATGATGATAAACTGGATCGTAGTGGCCGAGGACGTGAAGAGGATCATTGACGACGACGTGGCGGACGACACCTGCGGGATCAGCCCCATTTCCAGCAGTAGCGGGCCCTTCACCATTCCACCGCCGATTCCAAGCAGACCAGCAGCTACGCCAGCCGCAGTGCACAGCGCTGGGTACTTGATCACCGCGTGCTTGGTCCAGACCATGTCGCCTTTTGCGTACGTGTAGTCGGAAGCCTGCAGCATCGTGTGGAACCGACTGATCTTCATGCCAAAGTACATCGTCACGCTCATAAAGAACGGGAACGAGACAACGATCAGGAACCAGTAGCCAAGGCTCCCGCACGACAAGCCGATGACGCTGGGGCTGCCATGTCCACCCTTGGCCATCGAGAAGAGCACGAGTCCAATCCACGTCAGGAACAGCACGCCCATATCCGCCATCGGGACGGTGCGTCGCGCCTTGGCGATTTCCTCGACCGACAGGAACTTGACGGGCTGTTTATCCTGCAGTCCCCAGCTCATGAGCGACTCGTTCTCGTTCTCGTCACTGCTGGCCTCCTCCTCCGTGCTCGTCTCCGTGCTGGTGGACGAGTTGTGCTCCTCCTCGCTGCTGACCTTGCCTGCCAGAATCTTCAGTCGGAGCTCCTCCTTCTCGGGCGACTTGTACGCCTTCCACTTGAGATAGGCACGCGCCACGGCCTGGAACTGCTTGAAGTTGGCCTCGTACGGCAGCAACCGCCAGTGGGCCACGATGTCCGCCACGATCTTGGTGTCCGCGTCCGTCTCCTCCTTCCAGATCTTTTTTCCCTTGCTGTATGTGCGTAGTGCTGTCTTGGTGAGCAGCAACACGATGCAGACGGTGATGAGCCACTCGGGGAACACGGCGTTCATGTTGACGCCGATGATGGTGCCGGCCAGCGTCATGGGCTCCATGAGCAGCATGGTCTCGTAGTCGATGAGTGGGCGGCTGCGCACTTGCGGGTGGCGCTTGCGCACGTTGAGCAGAAAGCTGGCGATGGCGCCGCCGAAGATCGTGGCCTTGGACAGCGGCACGGCCTCGTGCGACGACATGCTCATCAGCATGATGTACAGCGGCACTAGCAGGCCGCCGCCGCCCAGGCCTGAGCCAGCCGCCACGACGCTGGCCAAGAAGGCGCCAATGGAGCCCGCGATCTCCTCGCGTGACAGCGGGAACAGCGCGTCGTCCACACATACGCCGGCGCGGCATGTAGTACCTTCCAGGCCCTGCGCCAGGCAGTCGGTGGCCGCTTCGCAGGCCACCTGCGGCTCCACGTCCAGCACGGGCGAGTCGTTGATGTCCTGCGCGGAGGTCACGCTCCATACGCACAGGATGGTGGCCGCCAGTAGCAGCAGCAACAGGAAGCGAGACGCCATGGCAGACCTTGCGCTCCACTTGAGATGTGTACGGCCCGTTCCGGTGTGACTTGATCCCGTTGACTGGATGTGCGGACGGACTCAGAAATCTGATTCTGTGAATCGACGCGGTCCAATCAGAAGCGGTGATTGGGTCGATCACGACCCTTCGGAAGCCAATCGCTGGAAAAGATGTGCTCGCGTTTGCCTAGCGAAATGACGCAATACGGTTGAATTCGGATCTGCTGCTTAGGTAGGCTTAATCTAGGCTCTTGTACATTGTAATTGTAGAGCAAGTAAAATAATACACAAGGCTATTTGGCCAAGATTCGGGTATCGGCCCTCATCGCATCGCGCTCCACTAACAAGACATATCCGTCTTGCTGAGATAATGAACTGGTGTCATAACAGTGTATTATCTCACTCGCCCACAAGCATCTAAACACAATTTGCTTTACTACCTCAACAAACCACTTTGACTCGTAACGCTTTTGCACACTCCATTTGGCTAGCGTGTCTGCATCCCACGGAAACTGCTTTCTGCATCCTCGTCGTCTTGCTGATTCTATTTGAGCTGTGCACCAACAATAACATCGTTCTAGCGAACGTAGCTCACAACGCTGTTGCAGAGACTTCTTCAGTGTCAGGGGAGCACGTCGGTCAGGCTGCCTTGCAACCGGAGTTGTGTTGCAATCCTGTTCAAACAGATGTAGTCTTTATAAAGCCTTGTGACGACGACGAGCTCAGCGCATCAGCGCAGGACACCATGGACTGATGCCCGGAGCAACTGTACTGTTGGTGGTCTGCCAGAAGCTCAGAAGCTCAGTAGTTGGTGACGTTGGGGCTGTTGCTACTGGTGGCTGTGCACGAACCTGCCGAAGCGCTGATATTGGTCCTCAACTGATGGAGCTCGTGCCGGACAAGAAAAATGGGGATCAAGTGCGGCACTCTGCTCGGTCATCCTCTCTGCTCCTCAAAAGCTGCAAGTGAAGGTCATGCGGTTCGTCGGCGGCGAACGGTTGGGCGACAAGGTCGGCCGGCTAGTCGGTATGACCACCGCAGCGCCGACCCCAGCGCTTGCCGAGGATATTGTTGAGAGTTACGAGGTCGAAAGGTGTATCCAGGCGGCGACGATGGCGAAAGGTGAGACAACTGCAGCGTATCCTGGGCGGGGGCTGCTATCCCAGGCACGATCGGCAGCCATTGTCGATGGACGATCGAGCGATGAACCAGAAGCCACACGTTCCTCGTCGTGTAGCTTAATTGGGTCGTAGCGGCTTGTGTCTAATGTCGGTTGCTGCCCGAAGCAGCAGCGATCGCTTTGCCGATGCATATCTCCGTTGCAACGTCACAACATCTTGCAGCGTAGCCATCTCAGCGCCACAAGTGGCTTCACTCTCGCTCATGAGTGTTGCCTCGGTGCGCTGCCAGCCAGCCATCCGCAGCGACTTACGCTGCGACATATTGCCACCGTGCTTGACGTCACGGCTCCAGAAGCCCACGCTTGCTTTCCCTGCTTTCGCGCTCGCACCTCGAACTTTCCTTCGTGCTTCAGTTCGTACTTAACCGGGAACGTGCGTGGAGGGCTCCGATCCAGCCGAAGGCAGTTGGCGAAAGGCCGAAGAAGGAGAAACCGCACGCCAAACGAAGACGCGTGAGTCTTCCGACGAGACCCCGCGCTTCCCAGTCCGACAGCCGAGTTACCTAACGCCATGAGTCCTGTCAAGGTGCGCGCGGCCTCCGCGTCCTCTGAGCTGCTGCTGCTCGTGTGCTGACCCTCGCTGCTTACTGCTTCCCCACAGACTTGCGTGGTGCTGACCTCGTCCATGGTGTCGATCACCGAGCAGAAGTACGAGATCGGCCACCTCAAGCAGCTTCTGGACGGCAACCGCATCGCCTACACGGAGGTGGACTGCAGCCTCGAGGAGAACCGCGCCACGCGCAACCGCTACTTCGAGGCCAGCGGCATCCGCGCCAACTACCCGCAGGTGTTCCTGCAGGACCCCGAGGGCACAGACATCCAGTACATTGGTTCCTTCAAGGAGATCCAGGTGCGCGCGATAGGCTGGCTGCATTGCTGTTTTCTCTGGGTGGCTCTGGACTTAGCGCGTGTGTATTGCATCGCTGCAGGAGATGAACGAGATGAACGACATCCCGCCCGAGATCATCAAGGCCAACAACATCCCGACGCTCGACATCGTCTTCGCTGGTACGGTATCTTCTCCATAGAGCGCGAGCCGGCTCGTCGTTCGCCGCTCATTCTTCTCGTGGTTGTATCTGTTGTCTTGTTGCTACAGACGTTTCGCGACGACAGTAAACCAAGCAATCGAGCTCGACTGAAGGCGAACCCATGAGGGTGGTGACGTAGGGAGACGGAGCGCCGCTGCCGCTGTCTCTCTGCTCGCGCCCCAATTCTACAAGGACTGCCTGGTTCGGCCCTGCTCCGCTTTAGAGCCACACAAGCTGGCAGATTTGCTATACAAGTTTTTATTCAAGAAGGAAGCGAAGCTGCGCGCCATCGACCTACATGTACTAAGACGCAATAGACCCGAGTTACTCTTTTCTTTCGTGCCTCCCCGCAGCGTTTTGCTAAGCCCGTGCGCGCATGTTAGTAATGTTGAGGAAATAAGCAAGCATGGACGACGCCGAGGCGAGGCGTTGCTTCCTCGCTTGGAACCGAGACGAGGTTATAGTCACCCTGACCCAGTCATTACCTGGTAAAGTGAAAACAGCAGCGCTCTTTTGAGTTTCTCCGGGTAATATTTTCTTATGATACACGATGCTCTACTGCTACTCAAACAAGGAGAAGGAGACTGTCCTTTGCTACGAGCTCCGTTGCCTCTGCCCGCTCGTGTGTCCGATAATCGGTTTTGCTCGTGTCGAGATCGCCGCCACCTTGTCTTGCAATGTCTGACAGCCTAGGCCGTCACCATCAGGCACCGCAGCACGTCGGCGGCCTTCTTGGGGTCCTCCTGGAACTGCTTCAGCGCCTTCTCGCCGATACGAGCGAGGTTCAGCTGGCGGATCTCCTCCACGATTTTGCCCTCTTCGAACGTAATGTGCGAGGTCATCTGGAAAGCCAGCGGCTCGTCGCTGCCGCCGAAGTGAGGAGCCAGCTCAGCGAATGGCGCGGTGAGCGGCACGTTTTTTGCCGCCTCTTTCTTCACGGTCACTTCGACCTCCCAGTTCACGAGGCACTTATCCGTTGAGTTGGGCTTCCACTGCACGGTGTACTGCTTGATCTCGTACTTGTCGAACACGCTAGCGCTAGACTTCTTGCTGGCGACGATATCGGTCATTCCAACGACACGGGCACCGTTGCTGCCGTACAGAATCTCCGCATTGTCTGCCCAAATAGCACGCGCGCTCGCCTCGAAAGCGGAGCCGTCGGCTTCGTTGTACGCACGGATGTAGGAGGATAGTGTAGTGTTCTGCTTCTTGCGGAGGTCGTTCAGCTGCGCCTCGGTCAATGGCTCATCCTTCAGACCCGAGTCCTTTCGGGCCATCTTCGCTTTGAGCAAGCCGTTCTCCTTCTCAAGCTCCGCCGTGCGGTCCTCGAGGAAGTTAAGGCGGTCCTGCTTGCGCTTACGGCACTTGCGAACGCGCTCGCGGTTCTTCATGCGGCGCCGCTCGTCCAGGTCTTCCTGGTCGGACACTCGATCCGAGTTGGGTGTGACACTGAGTCGCGGGTCCGCGGGCTGCTGCAACGCGGGGCGGCTCATGTAGTCGTACATGGGCATGTTCATGTTGGGCATTCCCGGGTGCTGCATCTGGCCGGGGTGGTGGTTCATCTGCTGCGTCTGGTGGTGGATCTGCTGCAGCTGCTGCATGTGCGTCTGCGGAGGCTCCTGCTTGTACTGGTCCTGCATGGTCATCTTGGGCGGGCTGGTGTTTGAAAAGGCGCCGGGGAAGCGCATGGGCACTTTAGCACCCGAGACGTCCTTGGGGGTGAAGCCTGAAGGGGAGATCTTGTTGTTGTTGGCGTCGGCGGCACTGCGCGGCGAGTAGCCCGCACCGGGGCGGGTCATGTAGCCGCTGGGCGTCTCGTTGGGCTGCGCGTTCGGCGCCTGGCTGAGCCCCTGGACGTTGATACGGGGCGTGAATCCAGTGGTGAAGCGCGGCGTGAAGCCCGAGCGAGGCGTCAGGCCTGTGCTGAAGACGCGCGGAGTGAGGCCTGTCTTGAAGGTGCCCACGGGGCCGCAGAAGTCGCGCAGGTCCTCCATGCCAAAGGTGCGCGGGCTGAGGCTGATGGGCTTGGGCAGGCCGCCGATCTGCTGGCCGACGTCGCCGTTCAGGTAGCCCTGGGTGGAGAGCCCCATGCCGTGGCTGCCAGTCACGTTGGGCAAGCCGAGCTCCTCGCGCGCAGAGTGGAGGCCCATGGACATGGCCGTGCTGGATGTCGGGAGCGTCTGGACGTGGGTCTGGGCGGGAGGAGCTGCTGCACTCGGTCTTTGCGAGTGCGAACTAATTTTGACGGTTTGGCGGCGAGAACGAGCTTGCCGCGGGGGAGGAATGGAGGAGGATTAAAGCTGCTGCGTGTCAAAAGTTCGGGGATCTTTCAGTAACGACCGTGGGCTTGGAGCGCGAGCGTCCGTGTGTGTGTGCTTTGGGTTGGTGTCTGCGTGTTCGAAGCGCAGCACGTTACACGTAGCGGGCAAAAGAGATTATGTAATGATGGGGAGGCGGCGCGCTCGGTTGGTCCGTCGTTGTGAAGTTGCGGGCAGGGAGCAAGAGGAAGAGGGGTGGTGGGTGCCCCCGCTCGGTTCAAAATGGACGGGAGAGCACCGGGGCCCAGCTGTTTGGAGAGGCTGTCGCAGCGCTTTTGACAGGGAGAGAGTTCAGACCGACCGACGGCTGGTTCTGGGCACTGCAAAGAGCCGGAGCAACGGCAACTTGGCTCACCGGAGCCCGAGCGGATTGACGTGCTGGCCCGAGACGCTGCATGCCAGCTTGCTCGCGGCGGCGCGGCGACCGGAGCAAACATGCCACACAATGCGGCGGGCAGTAACGGGCGTGGCAGCTGAGGCGGTGCAGCTCCAGCGAGTGGCGGGCGGGGCCAGCGGATCCCTGGTGACCAAGTTGGTCTCGGAGCACGCCAGCCCGGCAGATGTCCGCGGCGCAGTATCTTTTGGCGCTGGCGTGCCACGGCGCTCGGCGGCGATTGTCCAACCGTGTGGGCTGCTGGCTGAGGGCCCCGGGCTCTGCTGCGGGCAAGGCTGGTGCCGGTTGTTGCACCCTTCTCGGGCGCCAGCAGGGGCGACGATAGTGGTTCGCGCGGACTGCCACATGGCCGGCGGC
>JAABLK010000803.1:0-10380 GCA_012295415.1 Phytophthora chlamydospora | reverse complement strand
AGTACTGCAATCACAAAAGGACTTGCAATCGCGACTGCAGCATCTCAACGTAAGCAACGATTTATTGCTCACCCAAGCTTGAACTCTCGATGTAATAGTAACTGTTCCTTGTGCTTAGGAGGAGATGACACGAACAACATTCTTTAAGCGAGAACTAGCGCTGCGCAAGAAACAAGAGAAGGATATCCTGGTCATCACCCAGTCGAGCATCAAGGTGGGGAATATCAGAAGTACTGTATCTGCCGAAGCTGAGTGCTTACACTGCTTCGGGCTAACTGAGCAGGCAAAGGAAGATCAGTTAACTTGGCTGGAGCGCCAGCGCGTGCACCTCGAGAATGAGCACAAGGAGGCAGCCAAAGCGCATGCTGCTGACGAAAACGGTGTGCCCAGGAACAATGGAGCTTTATGGTTCCGTACTGACGGACCTGGTTGTATGTGTGTTTCAGCATACCAAGCTTTGCTCAAGGAACACGGGGAAGAAATATCTTCTCTTGAAGCTCAGATTAAAGATGCTGGTAAGCAATTGAAGGCAACGGAGCGCGCCGTCTCCACCCGCAATAAGAAGGTGGCTGCTGTCAACAAAAAGGTTGCGCAGAAAACGAAGATTCTTTCAGAATGGCAACAAAAGATCGACGCAAAGCAGGAGCAAGTGACAAAGTCTGCAGCTACCCAGAAGCTTGTCGATATTGAAGTGCTGGGCTTACAAGAAGAGCTCGAAAAGGAGAACCAGCGCCTCGAACGCACCCAGCAAATGATGGCTACACAGGAGACGGAAGCTGAGCAGCTCAATTCGTCTTGCCTCTCCTTTGAGACCGATACGCAGGAAGCAAGCAAGACGGTGGCGGCGATGAAGTCTAGCATCGCAGCCGCGCAGAAAGCTGTGAAAAACCGCACCGATGAAATACGTGACAAGTTCTTGAATGCCTTTGTCGTGGATGACGCGGAAATCCTGATCGAATTGTTGAACAAAGAGGCAAGTAGAAGTGCACGATGATGCCAGCGTAGCTATCCTTTTGACACTGATGTTCGCCCACCACAGATCGAAAGCTGGACAACAAAAGACACGGACGAGATCGAAGAAGCCGTCACTACTGAGGCAAATATGGTAGGTACTACATGTAGTATTAGGTGTAGAAAACTGAATTTACACTGACCAACGGGCTGCTTCTCTATCGCTTCTGAATATGCCAGCTACAACAGCGATACGATGAGCTGGCAGCCGATACCTGCAAAAAGTATAGCAAGGTTTTGAAGCAGAAGGTGAGCTTGCGGTTGTCATTCTTTGACCCATCAATCAACTGACCCAGCTTGATCGCTTGTGATTTAGGAAAGAAAATATAACGCGAGTGTGAAGAAGCTCAAGGAAAAGACTGCAGAGAAGAAAGAGAAGGTTGCAGCTACCGTAGCCAATAAGCCGCGCTTGGGTGAGGAAAGAGGTAACATGAAGAGCCAAGATCGTGCATCTCCGACGGTCCAGAGGCCGGAAGCCGATGAGAACACGGAGGACGGGGCGATTGAAGAAACTCACGAGGCCGAAAGGCAGGACTTCGACCCGCCATGGCTGGAGTCTCGGGTCAGCGAAGGCATTGCCAGCAAGGCCAAAAAGGTGTGTTCATGTGTGCGGTACTTGTGTTGAATGAGAGCTCACACAGTTCCTGCATCTGCAGGACCCGACTGCGAAGAAGCGTTCGTCAAACCCAAAGCCGACGCAACGAAAAGCGAAAAGCGCGCCGAAGAAGGTTCCCAAGTCCGTTCGACGATTAAATTTGGTGGACGAGTCACCCCAGACCGACAACGAGTTGGCAGACCTCATTACTGCCGGCGTGACTTCTGCAGCAACAACCGAGCCTGATCATTCCACCTTCTCAGAGGATCACGGGCTAGGAGGAGCAAGCTGGGCTCGTCGGCCTCGATTGAAGAGACGAACGCCAGCGCAAAAGTCAGGAAAGCCTGCAGCAACTGCGCGTCCCAGCATCGAGCGAACAAGTCCTTCTTCAAATGCCCCGCTTCTCATGAACACCGAAAGCGCAACATCTAGCGATCACTCCAATCCGGCCGCCGAGATGGCGAACCCTCTTGTTTGTGAGGATCTTGAGGCATCCCAGTCTGCCCTTGTCGGAGGTGACCCCACCACGGCAAAGAAGATGTCTGGGACGGCAGCAGCATCCACCACAACCCAAGGCGCCGCGAAGAAGTCGCAGCTCCATAAGGTACGACTTTTGCTCGATGGTGCTGCTTCAACCCATGCTGCGGCTAACGGATCGTGTTCTTGAAGCAGGTGGGCCAGCGCAGCAAGGGCGCCACCAAGCGCCGCACGTCGACGAAAGTATCGCACCGATCCCGACACCCCAAGGTGGCCAAGCCCGGTCGCATTTCACTCGGACGCTCCCAAGCGGTCGCGGACTGGGCTGCCGCCGACTCGTTCTCGTTCGACTGAGCTCGCTCCCGGTAGCCACGAACACGATATTTTTTTTTGCCGGAACTTCACGATCGTAGCAGCAAGTACATGCAGCCGGTCGGTAACGACAGCGTGCGCAGCCCCACCCACCAAGCCTCGGTCTGGTGGCTCGCAATCAAGCGCTGCGACACCAAGCATGAGTGCCAAGCGCACTCATCGGTCATTCCGGACGCTCACGCACATGTTTCTCTTTTTTATCCAATCCTATCATTTAGCTGATCGTGATTAGCCAATCATAGTCGAGGTAGGACGTTCGGCGGGTTTTTGAAAAACGAGCCTTGAAAACGAGGGGTGCAGAAGCTCAGTTGCAATTCCGCCGTCTCTGCGAGCCAACGTCCCCGATCGCCAATGTTCTCTTCTGCTCTTCGCACCGCTTCCCGCCAGCCTCTGAGCGGCGCGGCCTCCGTGACCGCCATGGTGTCCGCGCTGGGCCTGGCCAGCTTCTCAAGCGCCGCGCACAACGCGGAGGAGCCCAAGGTGGCGCTGAGCCCCCAGGAGTTCCGCTCCTTCAAGGTGACCAAGGTGGAGGACGTGACCCACGACACCAAGCGCCTGGTGTTCGCGCTGCCCAGCAAGGAGCACGAGATGGGCATCACGGTGGCCAGCTGCCTCATGGCCAAGGCCCAGGTGAACGGCAAGACGGTGGTGCACCCGTACACGCCCACCAACACGAACGCCGAGAAGGGCGAGCTGGAGCTCGTGGTCAAGGGCTACCCGAACGGCAAGCTGAGCAAGCACATCGTGAACCTGAACGTGGGCGACGAGCTGGCCATGAAGGGCCCGTTCGTCAAGTTTGAGTACAAGCCCAACCAGTACAAGAGCATCGGCTTCGTGTGCGGCGGCTCGGGCATCACCCCGGCGCTGCAGGTGGTCAAGGAAATCTGCCGCAACCCGGACGACTCGACGCAGGTGGTGCTCATCTTTTGCAACCAGACGGAGAAGGACATCATCCTCCGCGACGAGCTGGACGCGCTGCAGTACATGTACCCGCAGTTCAACGTGCACTACGTGCTGGACAAGGCCGATTCCAAGTGGGAGGGCTACACGGGCTACGTGACCAAGGAGCTCATCGAAAAGCTACTGCCCGGCCCGTCGGACGAGAGCCTCATCGGCGTGTGCGGCCCGCCCCCCATGATGGACGCCATCTCGGGCAACAAGGCCCCCGACCGGAGCCAGGGCGAGCTCAAGGGCCTGCTCAAGGAGATCGGCTACACCGGCACGCAGGTCTTCAAGTTCTAAGCCCTCGATGAGGAGCCTGAAGCTTCGGCCACTGGCCGATCATCCTTCGACATGTAGGCAGCCAGCGACTGGAGCTGACCAGCCAGCTATTGACGATATGCCCACCAAGTGACACCCGTGCAGCAAAAAAAAATATAGCGCATCGGTTTCTGCTTTTTCATCTTCGATGCATTCACGAATTACGTTAACACACTCTGCTTCTCGCAATGTTGTCCGAAGACCCCTCCATTCAAGCGCTCCTTGGTGACTTTCTTGCGGCCCATCTCTTCGCGGAGCACAGTGATACTTCCAGTGAATACCAACAAGAAAGCGGCAAGAAATACACTCCAAAGTCTGAACCAACGTGCCGTGAAGAAGTGTTGAGGTCGAGCTCAAACTCAATCCTCTAATCGAATCCGATGTACGTCATGCGCTGCCGGGGACAACGCTTTCAAGGATGGCTGCATGGCATGCACTTCAAGCCCAACTACGACAATCGAATTCTGCCACTTTAGACCGCAGAAGCTTCACGTTACATTCTTGCTTCGTTCGATGCATCGGCCATTGTATTCGGAGCGGCCACATAGGAATAAGTGCAGTGGGCCAGCAGCGGCACTGCGAGTTTCGGGGTGCACCCTGCAGCACAAGAAGCGCTGAAATGGCTTCGCAGCAAGCGTCGACGGGTGGCTGCAGCATTTCACACAGCCCAGACATTCCATTATCGATCCTTTCGCGGCTTCATCGACAGCCATGCTTCGTCGTGCCGTCGAGCTGCTCGTCGTAGCGAGGTGTCACTGTCCTCCCAGTTGCAATGGCGACTTGAGCCCCGTTCCGCCCCACGGACAAGTGGCGTTCGATACCAAACGTTGCTGTGCGTGGGATCCGTGTTGCTGTGGATTTTATCATTTGCCCAAAGGCTCAAGTTGCACCGCAAATCTCTCTGTTCATGTGAGCTTCATGGGGTCAGCAATGCCAACACCGGCAATGCGCCGCACGTGCCGCCGTTGTTGTGGTCTCTGCGTGGCAGACGCCGAAACGGTGGACTAAGATGGCAAAAGCTTGATTGGCGCCGACCTCATTCGTGGCCGGACCGGAGGTTGCCACGCGGGACTTCATCCATTTGACACGATGGAGCTGACCGAAGCCTCAATCCCGACTGGGGCCATCTGGACCCCTCGGGGCTGTCCAGGCCGCGTCGCATACTTGGAGTGACCTCGACGGGTGGGTGAAAAGAGGCTTGCTCGCTCGTGGAGAGGATACCATCCGCCATCCGCCAAGCACNCCAACACCGGCAATGCGCCGCACGTGCCGCCGTTGTTGTGGTCTCTGCGTGGCAGACGCCGAAACGGTGGACTAAGATGGCAAAAGCTTGATTGGCGCCGACCTCATTCGTGGCCGGACCGGAGGTTGCCACGCGGGACTTCACTGACCGAAGCCTCAATCCCGACTGGGGCCATCTGGACCCTCGGGGCTGTCCAGGCCGCGTCGCATACTTGGAGTGACCTCGACGGGTGGGTGAAAAGAGGCTTGCTCGCTCGTGGAGAGGATACCATCCGCCATCCGCCAAGCACTGGAGCGAGGCAGTAACACCGAGAAGCGGAACTCTCGTCGGCCATTCCCCGTTTTGCGCTGTCGGCCACACACACACACACCCAACGACAACCAAGCATGAAGCCGGACGAAAGGCAAAGCGAACCGGAAGCGCTATCATCCGAAGAGACGGCTGCACTATTAAGCATGAGCGACGCCTTCATCCAAGAAGCAGTGCACATGTCGAGACACTACGCCGGCTGCTCGCGCCATTCCTCGTCGATCGATGTGAGCCGATGGAAACGAATCGCTCACGTACGCGACCTCACCATGTACAAGGAGCGTCGAGCTCGCTGGCGACTCGGCAACAAGCGCAAGCTCGGCTCGCGCTTGGCGGACAACGACTACACAGATGATGGCGCCAAACTGCTACCAGCTACGCTCCTGGTGGGCACGTTCCCCGGAGATCTCGAGTCCGTCATGTTCGGACTGCAAAGCAGCACAGAGGACGCCACTCGATTGCGAGCGTCGTATCTAGGCGACAGCCTCGTGGACGAGAAGCTACTGGCCGCGCCGTTGGAATGGCCGAGCTACGACGACCCACTGCGGTCGTGTACTTTGAGGTGGAGGGGGCTGCGTGGCGGAGCGACAGCAGCTCGAGTCACGTCGGGAAGGATCTTCAGCTCGAGAGCCATCGAGACTGTGTACCTCGAGTCTACCGGCATCACAAAGCTGGGCAATGGCGAACGCGTTGGCTACGAGTTGCTTCAGTCTGTCGAGGTGCCAGGATTCGGGGGCTTCAGCAAGAACGGCATGGGCCAAGCGATTATTTCGTACTGCTTCGTGTACCGTCAACCCTCGCCCGATGTGATGGAGGTGTTCATGCTGGGCTCCTCCTCTCGGGACGGCGTGCTGCTGGGCGGCGCCTTGGCCAAGATGCATAGTCTGCACCGCCTCGTTCACTGCGCTGAGCGGAAGAAGCTCGCGTGGCTGCTAAACTCCAGCCAACCCACATTGGCCAACACAAAGGCAGGCGGGTGCTGCGCCGAGTGTTTTCGCTCCTTCGGGCGCTGGCCGCACCGAGCCGAACGGCAGTGCAGCGCCTGCGACGAACGTGTGTGTGCAAGCTGCATTGCGTATCGCCAAATGCGCTTCGCATTGCCATTCCGCCGCAAAGTCAGTCGATCCAAGTTGGCTTTCTGTGGCCGTTGTCTGCAGCGCGCCGAGGAGACAAGTCCGCTGACTGTGGCCGCCTACGAAGCCATGGAGCACGGCGAAGAGCTGAGCTTGGACACGTTCGACAGCTCCATGCCACCGCTTTCACACCCGACCAAGTGGAGCCAGAGCCTCGACCTCGACCTCGACGACGACCTCGCCATGACCATCCTGGGCGACTAGAAACCCAAAAACCCAGACCATTTGACCCCCATCGGAAGGGCTCAACTTGCATTGCCTTGACAAACTCGTTGTGCGTGACGCACTCAACAAATATTTATACTATTAGTGAATACTGCGTCCCCGAAAGCTGCAGTTGTGTCTTCTTCATTGAATGCCCGACGTGCCGAGCAGCGGATGTCTGTGCGACTTGTGGAAATGCACACTGGCGTCATCCATGGCGGCGCAGATGAGCAGTACGAGTGCCATGTCCACGCCGATAGCGGTCTCCACGTGATACCCATTGCCACCGAAAGCGGTCATGCGGTTGCTCGCCGGTCGGTAGACTTTAGCGATGGGCTCCCTCCGGCCTCCGCGTCCCCGCTCGAGGTACAGCACAGCGGCGCGCTGTCGCCACATTCCGTGGCAGCCGATGCGGCTCTTGCCGCCCGTGTTCGGGTCATCCACCTCGGCCAGCAGCGGCTCCCCTCGGCCGGGCACGAACTTGACAACCAAGGTGGTGAGCACCTTGGGCTGTTGGCGGCGCTTGCCCAGACACACGTCGTAGCTGGCGGCCGTGGGATGCGCGCGTGGCGTCAAATGGGCCACGGGGATGCCGTACTCGTCCAGCAGCCACTTGGTGTGGCCGTCCGCCAGCTCGCCTTCAATGGCCGGCATGACGCGGAACAGCACGCGGCCCGACTCAACCTCGCGCACAGCGTAGCCGTTGATGTCGATGGTGTGCGTCCAGAAGTTGTCCGTGAGCTCCAAAGTCGTCACGCGGCGACGGCAGAAGCGAGGGCTCACCACGAACGGGAACTTCCACTGCGGCGCCAGCGGCGTGGCCAGGAACTTCTGCATCGACAAGGCCGCCCCCATTGCCCAATTGAGTTGGTGACGTTCAGCGACGATGGAAGAGCGATCGTGCCGGATAGGCGTCCTGTCTACTCGCTGTGCGGCCAGTCTGCAAAGCGACTGGCATGGACGGCTGAAGTTGCCTTTCGAGCCAGTCCAAACAGCCCGAAGCGAGACTGGCGAGGTCTTTGGCAGCAACAGCGAGGAAAGCGGGAGGCCCAAAGGATATCATGTTGAAGGCAACTTGTTTGGGGCTCGGTCTTTGGAGTGAAAGTTCAGGAGTGGCAATTGCCGCTGCTGCTGTCTGCACTGCCGGTACCGGTTCAGCTCGCTTTTTTTGGTCCGTGGCTGGCAGTGGCAACCACAGACCGAAGCTGGCAGTGCAAGCAACCATCCGGGCAGTGGTAAACAAACAAGCAGCTCACCTGCCAGCCGGCAGCCGCCCGAAAGGAGAAGAACAGAGCGCCGAGATCACGTTTTGCAGCACTATAGAAGATGGTGCAGGTTCAGCCAAGTGACGAGCTCGGCTCGGTGCGGTGCCGTTCAGCGGCGCTGTGCATTGGCTAAAAACCGCAGCCAATCGTGGGCGCGGATTGGAGGAAATTTGCGATCTATTTTCGGACGTGGTGGTTTCGAGAATCCCGGACGGGTTTGCTCACCGCTGCGGTGGGGCGGGCCGTTATTCCAGTGCTTTTGGGGAAGGCCCCGGTGCTGCTGTTGTTGCGTGCGTGGTGTGCTGTCGCCGCTGTGCCGTCGTGGGCGCGACCGCACGATGCTGGGCTCGGCGCGCGGCGATTGGCCAAAATGCACTAAGTACGACGGGCGTTGCAGCTGCGGCCAAATTTCGTGTGCGAAGTCGGGGCGACCATCACTCCTCTCTAGACTAGCTTTTTGTATAGTTTCCTGGCGCGTTCACCCCGTCGGTTTGATGCGGCTGTGCAGCCCGCCCCCTTTTGCGGTCGCCAGAATCCGATTTCCAAGCTCAAGCTCAAGCGTTCTCTCT
Source organism: Phytophthora chlamydospora (assembly GCA_012295415.1). Classification (NCBI taxonomy): domain Eukaryota; phylum Oomycota; class Peronosporomycetes; order Peronosporales; family Peronosporaceae; genus Phytophthora; species Phytophthora chlamydospora. Next base: position 1,942 of record JAABLK010000803.1, on the reverse strand, counting down.
TCCTCCCCCCTCCCTCTTTTAGCATCATGGACCGTGACTCCCTTGTGTTCCTCGCCAAGCTGGCCGAGCAGGCCGAGCGGTACGACGAGATGGTGGACCACATGAAGGCCGTGGCCAACAACCACAACGTGGAGCTGACCGTGGAGGAGCGCAACCTGCTGTCCGTGGCCTACAAGAACGTGATCGGCTCGCGCCGCGCGTCGTGGCGCGTCATCTCGTCCATCGAGAACAAGGGCGACTCGGAGCGCAGCGAGCACATCAAGGCCTACCGCCAGAAGATCGAGGGCGAACTCGTGGACATTTGTAACGACATCCTGACCATCATCGAGAACAACCTGATCCCCAACTCGTCCAGCGAGGAGGGCAAGGTGTTCTACTACAAGATGAAGGGCGACTACCACCGCTACCTGGCCGAGTTCCAGGTGGACGACGAGCGCAAGGAGTCGTCGGACAAGGCCCTGGAGAGCTACAAGCAGGCCTCGACCATCGCCATGGCCGAGCTGCCCCCCACGCACCCCATCCGTCTGGGCCTGGCCCTGAACTTCTCGGTCTTCTACTACGAGATCCTCAACTCGCCCGACCGCGCCTGCAACCTGGCCAAGCAGGCCTTCGACGACGCCATCGCCGAGCTCGACACGCTCTCGGAGGAGAGCTACAAGGACAGCACGCTGATCATGCAGCTGCTGCGCGACAACCTGACGCTCTGGACCTCGGACCAGGAGCCCGACAACGCCGATGCCAACCAGGGCGACATGAACGTGCAGGACGTCGAGTAAGCGCCAGCCCGAAAAGCCGGCGCGCCTTAGGCGGACCGGCTGTTAAGCTGGTTCTTCGGCGGCAGGAAGGTCGAAGGAGCTGTGTGTGCAGTAGAGGAAGGAGGGGACCGAGAGGCCGCAGCCAGCTAGTCGCTGGATTTTGTTGGCCTCCTCCGCTCGGCCTCGGACACTGTGTGCGCCAGCCTTCTCGCTGCTGGGGCCAGCCGTCCAGTGCTTAATATTGGTAGATAGAAACCCACGAGAATCTCAGCGACTGTCTTCCCTGTTTTGCATGCTGTCCGCGTTGGTCGTCGTGAAAGTGGCGTCGGTTGACCATAGTGAGGGCAAGATGTTTTGGGAAAAACCGATAAGATCTCGATCTTTCGATTGTCTCAGCGCTATGCGGGATCTGTAGGATGATATTGTAAGTGCGGAACCTGTATGGGGGTATTTGCAAATTTCTACCAGCACTCAAGTGAACGACGGCGGCTTGCTTTTTTGGTTCTTAGTTGGGGGAGACTCCAACTCAAGTTTCTGCCGTGCATTTCAGTCGGCTCCCATGGATCTTATGGAGTGGCAAGCACGTATTCACTTGAGACATCCAATATCCACACTCCAGCCAACACAGACTTTTGCAAGTTGCACCAGAAGCTGCCTGAATGAGTCTGTGCACGCTACCGCGTCATCCTTGAAAACTGAGACGTAAGGAGGGAAAGTAGACATGAGGAAGCCAATGCGTCTTCCTCTCCAGCAATTGCAAAAGCTGTCTAGGTTTGCCGGATTCAGGGCAAAGTACAGATTTGGCCAGCGGGATCCTCGCCGACATCTTGGCTGGTAAAATACTTATCAGAGATACCTCGCAGTTATCGCTTTGCTCAAACATTCGGACAAGCACGGAGGAATCCGCTGCCTGCTCTCCACCGACCTCGTGTACATTTTGTCGGTGCAATAGCCCAATTCGAAGTGTCGTTTACTCTAGAAGTTGCCGAGACAATGTTAAAAGGCCTTCGAGGACGGTGATACAAGAACACCACACAGTCGAGGCTTCAACTTGATGGGAAGGGACTCGATCGACGCATTTTGCCAGTTTTGAGTTTTGAGTTTTCTTACGAAGAATCATGGCACGGTTTAACTTCACGTTCAAGCGGCTGCGGATGGACCTCGACGAGGCTTCGAGCAGCGGAGAC
>JAABLK010000802.1:0-16666 GCA_012295415.1 Phytophthora chlamydospora | reverse complement strand
TATGCTCTGTGTGCTAGATGTCGCCCAGCCTCGTGGGTGTTTGACGCGCGTGGATGTGTGTTGGTCCTATTATGTCCCATCAAACCCCCAGCCGGCGATTAACCGAGGAGAGTCGACCGTGACTAGCGGAACAGAGACGCCGGCATGCCAGCAAAACGAGCTTTGCTCCGTAAAATTCGTGTTGAAATGTTGGCAATCGGCACAGCTTTGGACAGCCCGCGGCGCCCCCGGCTGGCCTGGCTCGACTTCTGCATCGGCGTTTCCACTCCAGATGCCGGTCACTCGCGCTGTCCGAAGCGAGATGTAGGCTGTCTGCACTTTTCTTAATCAAACTTCACCCCCAGGGTTAATCTGCAAGGCTTTGCGATCTACACCGGACTTGTGTCGATCGACGTTTCTCCTCGGCTCGACGTCGCGTTCGAGCATTCGTCTTGGCATTCCTGAATTTGCCGCAGCGTGTTCCCCCGCTTCCAACCACAGCAACTCACGCTACAGATCAACAATGGTGTCTTCGACGTCCATCCTCGCTATGGTCGCGGCCGTCGCCACGACCGTCGAATACGTGCAGGCCCACGGCTACATCGCGGACCCTGCGCCGTCGTGGAAGAAGGAAGAGACCAACGACTGGGTCGTCGAGATTGAGCCGCAGTGGAAGGGAGGCTGGGACGAGTCCAAGGGTGACGAGGGGCTCCTAGCCACATTCAAGGAGCTGTCGGCCGCCAACAACTACAAGGACGTTCGCTCTTTGATGGACGGTAACACCGTGTACGGCGAGGACTGCGGCTTCACGGACCCCAAGGGCACGCCCGTGGCCCCGCCCTCGAACGGCGCCGCCACCTTCTCCCGTGGTATCGTCCACGCCGGTCCGTGCGAGATCTGGCTGGACGACAAGATGGTGCTCCAGAACGACGACTGCCAGAGCGCGTACGGTGACGGCACGCAGGAGACCATCGCGGTCTTCAAGCCCGTGGACTACTCGTCATGCGCGTCGGGCGGCTGCTTGCTCCGCTTCTACTGGCTTGCCCTGCAGCGTCTCGATGGTAAGACAGTCTGGCAGGCGTACAAGAACTGCATCCCCCTGACGGGCCCTGCCGGCGGCGGTGGCGCCGAGCAGCAGTCGCCCTCGAGCGGTGAGTCCGACAACCCGACGCAGCAATCGCCTTCCAGTGGTGAATCGGACTCACCGTCGTCGGAAACGACGCCGGCCCCGGAGTCGCCGTCCAGCGGTGAATCGGACTCGCCTTCTTCGGAGACGACGCCGGCCCCGGAATCGCCATCCAGCGGTGAATCGGACTCTCCTTCGTCAGAGACGACCCCGGCCCCGGAGTCTCAGACCACGTGGACGCAGGCCCCGGCCGCTGAGACGCCTGAGATGACGCCGGCCCCGAGCAGCAAGTGCAACGGCCGTCGCCGCCGCCGCGACTAAGCTTCGACTCCGAGAGGGAGGAGGACGCTAGGCGCTACAATGTGTACGTGAGTATTCGTTCGGGCTAGCAGCTTCTCGGATGGAGAGGGTTGATCCCGTGTGTCGTACGTGCTGGGCGAGCGCCGAGGCGTTCACAGCAGAGAACAGGAGCTAGGAGAATGCAGGATTTCCTATCAAATTGAGTGTCAACATATTCATGTTTTCTTACAACTTTTGATGAATTTCTTGGCAAGCTTAGCAGATCGACATCACGCGGACGTGGAGGATCTCGCTTCTACGCGTGCAGAGCCGCCGGTGGGAGCTTTACCCTCCAAGGAGTTGCATAGAGTTTGCTGTCCGAAGCAGTCGCACCGTCTTAATCGAGGTCAGCGAACCAGCAGGTAACTTTGCTGCGGTTTGTGATCTGCTCCGGCCTCCTTGCGACTGGCGGCACCAAGTCGCTGCTCTGGCAGATCATTCTCAAATTTGCTTCGTCGCCTCCATCTCAAGCTCCCGACTAACAGCGACAATGGTGTCCTCGACGACCATCCTGGCCACGGCTGCGGCTTTCGCTATGTCGGCCGACTACGCCCAGGCCCACGGCTACGTTGAGAACCCGCTGTCCGAGTTTAAGGACAAGAAGACGTCCGAGTGGATCGTGCAGATCGACCCGCAATGGAAGGGTGACTGGGACAACGCCGACGGTGACGAGGGGCTCGTCGCGCTCTACAAGGAGCTCAAGGCTTCGAACAACGCCGCCGACATCCGCACGCTGCTCGACAGCGACACGAGTCTGTACGGTGCCGACTGCGGCTACACCAACCCCGACGTCACCCCGAAGGACGCGCCCACCACGGGCGACGCCACCTTCTCCCGTGGTATCGTCCACGCCGGTCCGTGCGAGATCTGGCTGGACGACAAGATGGTGCTCCAGAACGACGACTGCCAGAGCGCGTACGGTGACGGCACGCAGGAGACCATCTCGGTCTTCAAGCCCGTGGACTACTCGTCGTGCGCGTCGGGCGGCTGCATGTTCCGGTTCTACTGGTTGGCGCTGCAGCGTCTCGACGGTAAAACGTGGTGGCAAGTGTACAAGAACTGCATCCCGCTCTCGGGTCCTGTCGGCGGAGGTACCTCGCAGACCTCGCCGTCAAGCGGTGAGTCTGACGGCTCAAGCACCTCTCAAACGACTCCGTCGGCCACCACCGCCCCGACGAGCGGCAGCTCGGAGTCGACGCAGTCTACCCCTGCGCCGGAGACCCCATCCGTTGAGACGCCTGAGGCGACTCCGGCACCGAGCAGCAAGTGCAACGGCCGTCGCCTGCGCAACTAAGTTCCGGCAGGAGAAGCAGCCAGGTGATGTGAATTTGCGTCGCGATCTCGGTCTGATACGTTGACATGTTGTATGTAAAGCTGCGAGGGCTAACCAAGCTCGCGCAGCTACCAAATTGAATGTTCAAGCTTCTTACGGTCGCCAAGTGCCATGAATTCTTGACATAAGCAACACTAACGAAAGTGCTATCTAACGGCTGCAGCTCTTGTTGTCGTCAATCCTGTTGGCATGCGATCTTGTCCTTTGTGGTGGTGTTGGCATGCCTTTTGTGACCGATGTTTCCACACCATCCGCGTTCCGACATCTTGCCTGGTGCATGAGCGACGGTGAGCGACGTGCCAGCAGAGCGATTGGCATGGCGTTTCTGGGTTGTGGTGCAATTGCTTACAGTCCACCGACGCGGCGGCTGCACGCCCACGCGAAGCGTTCTGAAGGTGCAGGCAAATACTTTCGCGACGAAAGTATCATGTAGGTCTCCGCAAACTCTTGTCTTTGAATCAAGACCAAGAAGTTGACCAAGAAGTTGACGGTGAAGAAGCGGAGCTTCATCCGGCCATCTGCCCACGAGTTCCTTGCCGACAAACAACTGGTCCGCGCCTGGCAACTCCACGACACGCGCTTCTACACGTGCAGAACCCGCCCGCCGGAAACGAACACACAGCGTTGCAAAGCGTCATATGGCCAGCCAGCAGGAGGCACTTCCACCACAGCTTGATCAGGTTTGCGCTGTCCGAGAAAGCGAGCCGATTAATGGTAAACGCGTTAATAGGCTAACTTTCGGCGATGTGCTGCCGGCTTTCGCCTTTCCTGTGATCGACTCAAGCCCCGATCGTCCATTGATCCCCCCGTTCTCGAGTTCACTCTCGAATTCGCAGCTTCGTCCCCAGTTCCGCTGCCGCTTGTCGAAGTTTCCATGGTGTCTGCGACGTCCTTCCTCTCCGCAGCCGTAGTTGTTGCCGTGTCCGTCGGACATGTGCAGGCCCACGGGTACATGGAGAAACCCCTCGCCGAATTCAAGGAAGGCACCGAGTCGCCCTCCGCGTGGGTTGCCGAGCTCGAACCGCAGTGGAAGGGCGACTGGGACAGCGCCAAAGGCGACGAGGGCCTCGTTGCTCTCTACAAGGAGCTCAAGACGGCCAACAACGTCAAGGACATTCGCACGATGATCGACGGCGACACCAAATTGTACGGCGAGGACTGCGGCAACACAGACCCCAAGGCGACCCCGAAGGACCCTCCGACCACGGGCGACGCCACCTTCTCTCGCGGCATCGTGCACGCCGGTCCGTGCGAGATCTGGCTGGACGACAAAATGGTCCTCCAGAACGATGACTGCCAGAGCGCGTACGGAGACGGCACGAAGGCGACCATCTCGGTTTTCACGCCCGTGGACTACTCGTCCTGCCCTGCTGGAGGATGCATGTTCCGCTACTACTGGCTGGCACTTCAGCGACGCGACAGCAAAACGTGGTGGCAAGTGTACAAGAACTGCGTTCCTCTCTCGGGCCCTGGTACCGGAGGAGGTGCGCAGACGTCACCGTCCTCTGGATCAAGCACTTCACAGACTTCTCCGTCGAGCGGTGAGTCGGACTCCCTTTCCAGTGGCGAATCGGACTCGCCTTCTAGTGGTGAATCGGACTCGCCTACAACTGAGACTACGCCGGCACCAGAGACCCCGTCGGTCGACACGCCGGCAGTGACGCCGGCTCCGGAGGCCAAGTGCTCCGTGCGCCGCTCGCGCCACTAAACTCTGAAAAGAAGGAGACGGCTATGTGCGCATGAATGTCCGTTGTAAGCCTCGACCAGCGAAGTTGATGCATGTTTTCCCAATAACTTGAGTACACAAACCTTTCGCACTTTCGCTCCTGTAAAGACCGTCAGAACGCCACCCCATCAGCGTAATGAAGTGCTTGCAGTCGCCTGGCAGGTGCTGTAGAGGTTGACCCGAGTGCCGTCGCTATCGTCGGCTGTTTCCAGCGCGAGGCGATTGAAAACTCTCGCCCGATCTTCCAGGTCGATTAGATTCCTACTCATCGTGGTCTCCTTGTGGTGGTCGCGGCGAGAGTCTCATCTTAACGGGTTGTTCGACTCGGCCGTCGTTGCGAGCGCTCACTTCCGTTTTCGCAGCCAACGAAGCACTTCAGCCCACCGTCTACGCCATTGAACCATGGTCTCCAGTGCTGCCATCTTGTCCGTCATGGCGACCGCCATCGCCTCGCATTCGCAGGTCAACGCGCACGGGTACATGTACATCCCGCTGGCCGAGTTCACGGACTCAGTCACGTCGGCCTGGGTCGTGCAGATCGAGCCGCAGTGGACCGGCGACTGGGACAGCTGCAGCAGCAGTGACGATGACTGCTTGACGACGCTGTATTCGTCGCTCAAGACGTCGAACGGCTACAGCGACATCCGCACGCTGCTCGACAGCGACACGAGTCTGTACGGTGCCGACTGCGGATTCACGAACCCCGACGCCACGGCGAAGGACCCTCCGACCACTGGGGACGCCACCTTCTCGCGCGGCATGGTGCATGTCGGTCCGTGTGAGATCTGGCTGGACGACACCATGGTGCTGTCCAACGACGACTGCCAGACGGCGTACGGCGACGGCACGCAGGATCTGGCGTCGGTGTTCACGCCCGTGGACTACTCGTCCTGCTCGTCGAGCGGCTGCATGCTGCGGTTCTACTGGTTGGCGTTCCAGGGCGTGGACAGCGCGATCGTGTGGCAGGTTTACAAGGATTGCGTGCCGCTCACGGGTCCTCCTGCTGGCACCACCAGCACGGCGACCAACTCGACGTCCACTTCGACGACGGACAGCTCGGCGACGGAGGAGGCTTCGACGACGACGTCGAGCAGCAGCGGCACGTCGGAAGCTTCGGCGGCGACTGAAGCCCCAGAGGCCACGACGGCGACACCGACGGCGACCGAAGCTTCGGAGACCACGACAGACACCTCCACTTCGACGCCGTCCCCGTCGGAGAAGTGCACTGCCCGCAAGCGTCAGTAAGTTGTCGACAGTGTTCTCTCTGTATACGTGCAAGTAGCGTAGGCGACAAGTAAATGTCACGTCCAGCTTTGCATCAATGAAGGAGGCTGACAAGATCGCAGCGCATGCTGTTCGACCTTCAGCGGCACGATTAATCGCCGCTCTCCCTCCCTTTCACCCTGGCGGATGTTTCCAGCGCATGCACACAGGAATTCCTGCCCGATCACTCAATCCCTCGACGGTCGAAGCTGCTGATCAGGAAGTGGGCCGCCCCGCTCAGTTTCTTCCCGAAGGTCTCTTCAAAGACGCTGCCGGCTGGCCTGGCGGCATGAACAACGCCTTCAAAACCGATCGTAGCGCCTTCGCCAAGCCTTTGACGGTCGAAGTCGCCGTTGCACTTACCCACCACCACCGCATTGGACTCGCGGTGGAGACCGACAGGGCCATCGTCTAGTTTCATTCCGCAACTTGCGTCCTCTACCCGAAGCAGCTTCTTCCATCCCCAGCCATTACCGGATCACCATGAAGCTTGCATCTTCTCTTCTGTGTGTGGCTGCGACCATGCTCGCCTCAGTGGCCCAAGTCAGCGCGCACGGGTACATGTACATCCCGCTGGCCGAGTTCACGGACTCAGTCACGTCGGCCTGGATCGTGCAGATCGAGCCGCAGTGGACCGGTGACTGGGACAGCTGCAGCAGCAGCGACGACGACTGCCTCACGTCGGTCTATACGACGCTCAAGACGTCGAACGGCTACAGCGACATCCGCACGCTGCTCGACAGCGATACGAGTCTGTACGGTGCCGACTGCGGATTCACGAACCCCGACGCCACGGCGAAGGACCCTCCGACCACTGGGGACGCCACCTTCTCGCGCGGCATGGTGCATGTCGGTCCGTGTGAGATCTGGCTGGACGACACCATGGTGCTGTCCAACGACGACTGCCAGACGGCGTACGGCGACGGCACGCAGGATCTGGCGTCGGTGTTCACGCCCGTGGACTACTCGTCCTGCTCGTCGAGCGGCTGCATGCTGCGGTTCTACTGGCTGGCATTCCAGGGCGTGGACAGCGCCATCGTGTGGCAGGTGTACAAGGACTGCGTGCCGCTCACGGGCCCTGCCGAGGGCACCACCAGCACGTCGAACTCAACGTCGACGTCGACCACGAGCACGACTAGCGCCAGCAGTGACACCTCCACGGCCACGACTTCGACGGCTTCGTCGGTGGATGCCGAGGCAACTTCGGCCAGCACAAGCACCGAAACGACCGACGCGCCCGAGGCCACAACGGAGACTCCGGCAGCCACCGAAGCTTCGACGGACGCGCCGGAATCAACCACGGCCACTTCGGATGCAAGCGCGTCGGAGACGTCCTCGACTCCGTCCCCATCGGAGAAGTGCACGGCTCGCAAGCGCAAGCTGTAGAGTGGATTCGTGGTCATGTGAGTCATCGAAAGCACGTACATCTCAAAAACAGGTTTTCCTCGTAATACAAAAGTTGTGTCCGTACAAACTGCATGTACTACGGATTACAGCAAAAATGTCACCCCTACCGAACGCTATGCAGCTTCCTCGAAGACTGTGACGCGCTCTACTGCAACCCTGCGAGCCGAAGACCCACCGCGGCGTTGGTCGTCAGACGACCGCTGCTTGAAGGGAGTGCATCGGCCCTCGTAATGCCAGCTCCTTCTTTTTTGGTCTGGGAAGGATTGGCGATCAACAGCGCTCTTCTTTTCAGAGGAGTCGCTTTCAAATGAATGGAACAACCCGATGGATGGGCTGAGGTCTCGGTTCGTGAATGCAAACGCTGGAGCCACAGAGGCCTCTCGCTGACGCCTGCGAGTTGGTTCTGCAGCACGGTCCTGCAGGCAGTGATCACCCGGATCGCTTGCATCGGCTGAAAGGCGAAGTTCACGGCCTTCTCGAAACCTGCCCTCCACAAACCACATGAATTTTTATGGTTGTCGACCACCGAGACGCCGGCCACGATCCGCGAGCATAGCGTTCCTGCTTCCATCCAACGCTTGTTAGTGAAGCCTGCCTCAAAATGATGCACAACCTTCGTGCCAAGCATCAAAAGCCGACTTGGCGGGTCCGAGCCGGTCATCGTTGCAAACGAGTGCTCTTCTTGCTTTCGACCCCTTGGGAGTTACCTAGAGGTGGCAAACTGAGCCAAACTCGTCTACTCGGAGGCCTATAACGCTAGTGATCTAGCAGGACTCCTCGACGAAGGGAACGCCGATAAGTGGCCATGTTCTTGCTTTCGACCGCTGAACTTTGTTGACAAATGTCCACCCCAGCCCGTCTCCTGTCCGCCGTGGACCCATCTCGGCAACGAGATCGCTCACGGGAGTTGTAAAGAGAGGTTAACCGGGACACGGGGTGCGAACGGAGAAAAGTGGCCACCGTCGTCGCGTCGGCACTTGGAGTTGGAACGTCGGAACTACGATTTGCTCTCGTGTTGCTCATCGTGCACATTAATCTCTGTCTCGTGCAGACGCGGCGCTGCAGACTCTATTGCTCTTATTTCAACGTGTTGCCAGGAGTTTCGACGCACTACCAACCGTGCGCCTCGCTCTTCGCAGGACTTTGCCGCCCTGCATCCGTACTTGTCTTCTTGCGGGGCGCGAGGTGGGATTTGTTCGGCAGTAAATTACTGGTCTGTCGGCGGCGCCGGTTTTTCTTCCTCGTCCGGGTTCCCACTCGACGCGGCGACAGAATCGCCGCCCGCTTCGGCACCGCGCTGCCGCTCCTGGTAGTGGTTGTTGCACAGGTTGTCGGTGCGCTCATACGCTTGGCGCTTGCATCCTTCCACCACGCACCGCTTGCCTGAGAAAACCCGGGGAAGAAACACTCGTTAGACCGTGCAACCCCATCCGCCGAGATGAAGAAAGACCAACTTGGAGACGCACCGCCGCCGTGGGCCCAGCACAGGCCGTTCGAGATGGCGATCTTCTCACACTGGTCGGCCTTGCACCTGGTGCCACCGCCGTGCGACCAGCAGAAGCCGCGCGACTTGGCCCGGTTGATACAGCTCGGCACCTTGCACTCGGTCGAGCCACCTGGTCGTGGACGGAATAGGAACACTTAAACTCTGTCCATGCAGCGAACGAACTGCAGCCAGCGAGCGTACCGTGTTTCCAGCAGCGTCCCTGGTGCTTGGCGCGGCTTGTGCAGCCCGGTGTTTGGCACCGCTTGCCTCCCTGTTCAGAAGCAGACACCCTGTTACTCCTGTACTTTTCGAGTAGGACGGCCCGTTCACGTCGCCGACGCCGAAAGAATGCAATAATTGAAAGCTGCACGCACTCCGTGTCGAACGCAGAGGCCTTGATCCACCACGTACTGCTCGCAGCCCTCGTGCTTGCAGATGCGGCTGGGCGGTCTCCTCGCCCGGCGCTTGCCGTCGGCGCCTTGTTGTCTGACACTCGCTCGAGCGCTGTGGTCGAGATGTGCCGCTGCGACGGCAGCGATGGCCGCGTCGCCGGTCAGGTCTCCGGTGCTCCTGCTCCTGGTGATCAACGCCGCGGCTCGTTTGCCCCCGGACGTGAAGTCGTCCCCGCCTAAAGGATAGACGGTCAGTGCCGGCAGTGAGAGACAAAGGAAGCTAAGACGACGCGCTTACCGGCCGCTGCTGCCGACGCCGCTTGGTCGTCCAGGATGAAGCTGAGCGACGACTTGCTGAAGGCACTGGCGTCGTCCTGCGGCGTCGTCGGCTGTACGTAGCTGCTCGTGCGTCTGACCTTATGTCTATTGGTCCTCGCTGAGCTAGATTGGGCTTCCTCGCCGACGCGGAGGTTGCTGAGCGCGCTCCAGTTCTCCTCCGTCGCTGCGGCGGCGGCGATCTGTTGTCCGGCGGCGCCAGGCTCGCGCTTGACGCCGCGCGCGGCCTGCGCGGTAACCTGTTGTGCTGCGTCTCCGGTATGCGCGGCGTCGCCCGCGTTGGCGTCCTGTTCTCGACGCTCCATTGTGTAGAAAGCTGCTACGGCCGCAAAGATGATGTGTCGGAAGACGTGCGAAGCGCAGCTCGAAGTCGCTTCAAACACGAGCAAGCCACACGCAAGTCGGTGACTTACGACGTCGGCGGATTTGCGTCGGCGCTGTGTGGAACAGCCTGGCAGGCAGCTGGACGACGGAGACCCCAACCCACGCAGCCCCACTCACGTGTGTCGCGGCTTGGGAAGTGAAGGCCCCCCCAGCCGAGCGGAGCTTGAGCTTGCGGCGACTTTGCTATGCACGTCGAGGCGTCGCCGGGGACGTTCTCTTCTTTGCGCGACGGCCGCTCAAAGCTGCACTTGCGTCTAATAGCTGGCGATTGAACGAGGCTGGACGATGTTCCACCCAGGTGCCTTTGTGTCTTTGCTCGTCGTACTCTGACTCCCCTCCGAGTGGCTCGGTTACTCACAGCCTTCCTTCGAGCGAGGAAATGCTACGCTGGACGCGACGCTGGGAATGCAAGAGTGAGCCAAGTTGGCTGTGCTGACCAACACCCCGAGGCCGATGAGTGGTCTGGAGCGAGTCTCACTTGCAACCACAACGGGGCGACCGCGTACGACAAGAAGCTCGCAATCCGTTCGTTTTTCAAAGTTCGTTTTTCAACGACAGTTGCAGAGCATCTTATTCCGATTTGGACCATACAACCTCCAAGTCGTGAGAATCGACATTTGCCACTGCGCTCGCTAGAGTGAAGTGCTCAAGCAAAAACCATTTTTTCAGGCATTTTTCGCCGTGTTTTGCCGACGTAGCGTTCTAGTGTAGGCTTTGGAGGGCTCCTTGATGCCGGCGAGTCGACGACGACCGACTATCACGTGCATGGGGCTCAAGACTCGTGCGCGGTCTTGAAGAAGAGGACCCCTGCGAAAGGAAAAAAATCCACAGTGGCCGAACTTCCAGCAGCGGCCACGACGCTGTGAACATACATTGCCGATGCAAATCAGACTCACGCTCGAGCAAAAGTACTAGTACCTCGCTCGAGTTGAGCCGCGGTCGACGACTTTCACGCCGCAACCTCGGCCGCAAGGTAGAAGAAGTCCACGTTGCCGTTTCGCCGCCGGCCGGCCGCGTGAGGTCAGTGGAGACATGGTCTGTTTCGGCGAGAGAAAGCGCAAGGCGACGAGAAGAGTCCCGCCGCGCGGCTGCCTGTCCTGCTGGCTGGAGCTGCCACGCAATGGATCCTCGCCCGCGAGCCTCGCTTGAAGGTGTCGGCGTTTTGACGGCTAGCGGCGCTCGCATTGCCCCGCATTGCCCGATCGGATCCCCCCCCCCCGCTTTCGCGTGCGTTGTTTACAAGCGCCCCAATCCACCGGACGCCATTCTTCACATTCTCGCAGATAACCCTACGTTGCAGCGGCTGTGCTCGGCCGCGCCTTGATGCCCGTCGACCATGCGGACGAAATGTCCCGCCAAAGAGCTTTTGGGCCAGACGATCGATCGATCGTCGCGCGCTGACTGCAATCTCGTTCCAAAGCTCGTGCGCTGACTAGCGAATGGGTTACGTTGGCGCGGTTTCTACGGTCTTCGATAGTCGCTCGGGCGCCGAGAAATCCAGTCGGCTTTCACTCCGCCTCGCCGCTTCCTGCCGCGCGTTCCTGCCTCTCGGTACGCCTGCATCTCCCCCACCCGCCCGATCACCTCCGCGCTGTGTCATGATGATCGACAGATAGGCGGTCGCTGTTACTCAACGCTTTGCTCGATCACCGGGGCCGCGAGCGCTTCCCGCGCATCACGACGGGCTCAACACTCCAGGTGCACTCATGCCGGTGCCACCGCGCGACGCCCTTGCCGATTTCGTTTCGGTGGACCGCTCTGGCCATGGGCCTCGATATCAGCCAAAGAAGCGCGCAGAGAGACCCGCGGAGGTCCGCACGGGCAGCTCCACGCTCGTCTACCGCCAGCGGATTCCCGCGGTGACCGTGGCCACCCTGCAAGCCCCCGGACGCTGCAGAACCCCACCGAAGACGGAGGTCCGTCCTCTGCTCGGTGCAGACAGACAGGAAGGTCTCCAGTTGCGCTCCAACGGCGGCGGTTTTGAGTGGGACCGCCGGACTCATGCCCGTCGAGTGGCTTTCGAGTGGCTGCGGGGCGCTGGTCGTCACGGAGCCGGTTAAGACGTCGCGGCGGCGCGCTTGACGTCGATAAAAGGGTTTCAAAGGATATCGCAGCGGCAGTGACCACCAGAACGAGGTTTCCGGCCGGTGCACGCTGTATTTCGATGCACGTCGGCCGAGTGCGGGGCTTGAAGAGCTGGGCGCTATGTTGGTCGGACACACTGCATGTATACATTGCTCCGGCTTTCTTTCGTTCCGCCGCTGACTCATGGCGGTGCAAGCGGCGAGCCATGGGTCAGAATCGGAACAGAGGTGGTGTCGGGCCGAGGTGATGCCTTTTTGGATAGACGCTCTGCATGGAGCAATGGGGATGGAGCTCGACTACGTTATGGCCACGAAGGCTGCTTGCTATCGCGCCAGCTCAAGCGTGATGAACCTGACCGCCGCTATTTCGGCGTCAAAAGGGGCAGGAGAAGGACACTGCCCGGAGCCATGGCGCCTCGACAACGGCAATTATCCAGCAAGAAGACGACGAGCGTCGCAAGTTCATTTTGCCCGCAAAGGGGTCGGCCGTACATGTGAAATTACAGCGAGCGGGCTCTTTCGGCATGCGAGTGACGCAAAAGAATCTCTGCTTGAGCACATGCAGCAGCAGGCTGATCTCGAAGGGCTCGTTTCGGCTGCTGCATTGACGAACACGATGGCGAGCGCGAGGATGGTCAAGACGAGACCTCTGCAAAAATACTTTCGCCAGGAAACGGTGGCGGTGAGTCTGGCCTTCAATTGGACTCAAGTTTGGCTGGCAAAGCTGGCATCATGTTTTCTAGGCGTGTTGGCGAACAACTATACGTCAGGCTTGATAAGGACGCGAAGGTCGGCCGGTAGGGGACTCCAAACGACTTTGGCCAACCCAGCTCGTCTTTGTAAAGCCAACGAAGACCAGATCAATTCGTGCACTCTGCCCAGCAGCACTAAATGACCGCCAGGGAATGCTAAAAAAAAAACTAAAGGAACTTCCCAGCCAAGTTCACAGCAAACTACGAGACCCTAGCGTTGGACAGCAAGACGGCTACTCCACGCATTGATCGGCGTCGTCAACTTGCTCGCCCAGTAGTTTCTTGGGAGCAAAGGAGAGATGGAGTCCCGCGTGAGACGCTGGTGGCACAATGAAATGGACGGGTATCGTAGCAAAGCCGAGGAGTGCCGCAAAGGCCGCTCGCTTTCGTTTTCCTGTCGGAGCTATTGCTTCCGGCACTGCAAAATCCGCGTTCATCGGGAGCGTTTTGTCATGCTGAGAGCAATGGCGTCTGACGTTCTAGTTGAAGTTTTTTTTGGTCAGTTGTGTGTACCACACGAAATATTTTACGTTTTCGTCGTGCCCATTCTGCTTCCTTGGCTGTCACCATGGCCGCTGCCGACACGCGCTCGATGTTTTCCATGATCTGCGCCAACAACGTGAACCGGAGCACCGAGGCGCACGACCACCTGCAGGCGGCGGGCCTGCGGGTCTGCAGCTTCGGCGCCGGCAACCGCGTGCGCTTCCCAGGCCCGTCACGCGACGACCCGCGCATCTACGAGTTCTTCACGCCCTACGAGACCATGTACCGCGAGCTCAAGGCCGAGAACGCCGAGCTGTATGTCGCCTTTATCTTGCTTTCACTAGTCCGAGTACAGAATGACGAATGTTGGTACGCTGCCGTCCAGGTTCAAGCGCAACGGCGTGCTGTCCATGCTGGAGCGAGACATGCTGACCAAGAAGTGTCCGCAGCGGTGGCAGGACCTGAGCGTCAAGGAGCTGCAGGGCCTGGACGTAGTGCTCTGCTTCGACGACCGCATCTTCGAGATCGTGCTGGAGGACCTGCAGCTGCGTGGAGCTGCTGGCGGGCCTGGAGGCCCCGGCAACGAGCCCACGGCGGCGTGGCGGCCGCTGCATCTGCTGTGTCTGGACACGAAGGACACGCCCGAGCACGCCAAGGTGGGCGGCTCGTTGGCGCTGGAGCTGTGCCAGGCGGTAGGTGGAAGTTAGTCACGCGGAAGGGGAGAACCGTGACCTGATGAAAGGTTCTTGTTGTGTGGCAGATCGACGCGCTCAACAGCTTGGACGACGGCATCATGGACGCCATCCAGGACTTCGAGACGCGGAGAAACGTGCACTTGCTGTACTCGCTCATGCACGTGTAGCGCGGCGACGAAAGCGGTAAAACGGAAGATTTGCCATCTCTAGGTAACTCCCAAGGGGAAGAGGACTTCTTATCGCCTTCTACTTTTTCCACTTGCTGATGATGGACTGACTGGCCTCGGCCTGCTGACTCCAGCGTCCGAAGTTGAAGCGCGGCCGGGGAGGCGCACGAGGTTGTTCTTCTGTCTGCTGGCTTTGCAGGCCTCGGCGGTAGTCGTCCATGACGTCCAGATCCTCTTCGTCGTCGTCTTGATGCTGAGCAGCAAACGACGGCGTAAACTGGCGTCGTTGACTGCGCTGAGACCGGGAGACAGCGTGGTCTTCCCCTTCGGCTTGGCTTCCTGGCCAGGGCCGCTTCCGTGCAGGAGGAACCTGTCGTTCTTCTGTCGCAGGGATGTACAGGTCGCCTGCGAATTCTCCATTAATCTCAGCCTCTTCGTACTCCTCGGCGGCCAGCGGAAAGCTCGTGACGGGATCGGGTCGTTGAGGCCGTGTGTGTGGCTGTGAGTTGTCCCCCTGAGACGCTGTAGACTGCGACTGACTGCTGTTGTCCGCGGTGCTCAGCTCCTGCAGCATGAGGTAGTCGAGCACCAGTTTCTCCTGCAGCGCGTACTCTTCTTGTGGCTCGTCCGAGAAGTTCGAGTGCAGGACGGACTCGACGCCGCCTTCCAGCATGTCGGAGCAGTTGTCCGTGGACTTGCTCACCTCCATGACGAAGACGGCGACGACGGCGTCCATGACGGCCACTTCGGCGTGGCACATGAGTCGCGCGTGGGCCTGCGCGAGTCTCGTCAGGCTCTCCAGCAGGCGAATCGTGGTGCGCGCGGCACTTCGGCTGTCGGACGCTCGCTGTCGCTGGTAGTAGCGCTGGAGGATCATCATCGCGGCGCGGCTCAGCTGGGGCTGGTACTTGTCCTTGACGTGGCAGATGTACGCCTGCAACTTCTGGATGCTCCACAGCGTCGACTCGTCCTTCGCCCCACGCCTCCCCACCGCTTCAAACGAGGATTCGCCTTCCTCGCGCTCGGCCTCTTCTTTGATGCTCGTGTTCGTGCCGACGGCCTGTTTGAGGATGAAGGAGGAGACGACCTGGTCCCAGCGCGGGTTCATGCGGTCCAGCAGCACGAGAATGAGGTCGAAGCGGCTGAGCAGCGGGCTGGCGATACTCGTGTTCACCGACACGTCCGTCGTCGGGTCATAGCGGCCCTTTGGGTTCGTGACGGCGAAGATGGTGGTGCGCGCGTTCAGCTTGCACACCAAGCCAGCCTTGGCCACGCTCAGCGTCTGCTGCTCCATGGCCTCGTGGATGGACGTGCGGTCGTTGCTGCGGATGCTGCTGAACTCGTCGATGCAGCACACGCCGCGGTCCGCCAGCACCAACGCGCCGGCCTCCAGCATCCACTCGCCGCCGTCCTTGACGGCCGTGCACGTCAGCCCTGCGCTGGTCGTGCCGATGCCCGTCGTCAGCACCGACCGCGGGCTTAGCTCTGCCGTGAAGCGGAGGAACTGCGACTTGCCCGTGCCTGGGTCTCCGATCAGCAGCATGTGCGGCTCACCGCGCGTCTTCATGCCGCTCTCGTCCACGTACGAGACGCCGCCGATGACCGTGAGCGCCACCGCCAGCTTGACGATGAAGAGTCCGTAGACTTTGGGGCAGACACTGGCGACGATCGCGTTCCGCGCGCGCACGGGGTCGCGCTTGTGCTTGGCCCAGAACTGGGCGAACTCGGCCCTCAGCTCTTCCGTCACGAGCACCTGCGACGTGCTGGCGTTCTTGATGCGGATGCTGTTGGCCTTGATCGTCGTCTCCAGGTCGCAGCGCACGCCTCGCACGCACGGCTTCCACGTGCGCATGAGGATCCCCACCACGACCACCTGGTCTCCAGCCTTGACCGAGTCCACCAGGTCGTCCTCGAGCACCACCAAGATCGACCGCGGGATGGACCCGACGCCCAGCTTGGACGCCTGCTCCTGGATCTTGATCACCTGGTGGTCCGACACGACGCTACTGTCGGCGCCGCCCACGGGCATGAACTGCGTCGACTTGCAGGGCTTCTTGCCGCCGCTGCTCGTGTCTCCAGAGCTGTCCGACGGGCAAACTTTCTGCAAGAAACGGCAAAACCTCGTCAGCGTCAAGACGTCCGCACCTCGGCCTTCTCCGTCCGCCACTCACCGGGATCTCCAGCACGTTGCCCTGCTCCGGGTCCGACTTGACCAGGAACCTGTGTCCGCAGCGCGCGTTGCAGCACTGGTACTCCCTCTCCGTCTCCTGCATCTTGATCTGCAGCAGCAGAACACGGCACAGTCAGCTCCGGCGGTCGTCACACCGACACACGACGGTCTCCACGCACCATCCCCGTGCGCACCACGGTGCCCGCGATCTGGATGAGCTGCTTGACGTCGTTGGAGCGGATGGCGCTGATCGCGGCCTTGCGCAGCGGCGCTACGGGCGGCAGGTTCTCTACGCGCACCTTGAGCTTCCGCCGGGCCTTGAGTGACACCGCCGGCAATCCGCCGTCCGCCGCTGGCTCGCCGGCATTACAACTAACCTCCTTGGCTAGCGCGCGGTGGAACAGCGGCAGCAGCGGCTCGGGATGGCGCAGCAAAAGCGTGCCCAGCTGCGCGTTGAAGTCCAGCAGACGCTGCGCACACACGCGAAGACTGAAGGCCAGCAGACCGGCGTCGGCCGGCTCGGTGGGCGCCGCCAAGGGCGCGG
>JAABLK010000801.1:0-16666 GCA_012295415.1 Phytophthora chlamydospora | reverse complement strand
GGCGAAGTCGAGTCAATTGTGCGCGGGGAATTTCAAGCATGCAGTTCAACCACGTCTACAGATTCAGTTGCCAGCACGGAGGCCATCAAGGCTCGGAGCAGAGGATCAATCACTGTTTCTTCGACGAGACTGCGGCTCTTCCTGGCGAAGGCAAGGGGTGGCTGAACTGGGCTGGAATGGCAAATGTGGCGCTCGATGGAGACGGATGCCCGAAAGACTTCAAGGAGATGAACACCGCGCTGGTTGTGAAGAACTCTGCTCTTTTTGGAGAGGATTTTAAACCGGGTCATGATGAAATTCACATGCTGGTGGTGGCCATCATCCAGGTGGAACCGAACCTCGTCGAACAAATTGCGTGGACTGCGCCCGAAGCGTGCCCTCGACTCGTTGTTGACAAGAAGGATCCATTGATTCGGTTGCCATGGGTCTGCATCGATGGAGCCGGGACCGGTCGTAACGTTGGGAAAGACCTGCTTCTGTATCGCAGGGCTCCGCTAAGGAAGCAATGGCACGAAATCGACAGATGCGCTATCCGAACCCATGCTCGCCTGTGGGTCGTCGGCCCTCCAGACACGGAGGAGTCGTGCGCAGCGCTTGCGTTTGCGCACACACTAAACCCATCGATCTGGAATGTGGTTTGGATTCATTACACGAGAAGTGAATATTGCTTCAACTGCGTTCGGCTCATGGGCGGCAAGAAAACAACTTGTGTCGTCCCGCTAAATCAGTTGGCGCGCTTAGATGAAGTCCTGGAGTCAACAACGATCGTCTTCCTGGATGCATTCATTGAACCACCTCATGAAGGAGCCGCAGCTCGTTCAATGTGCAACTGGTGGCGCAAGAGTGATGAAAATCATCGTCGAGTCGTGTTCGTTTGCTCGATGGGGGCGTCTGACAATATTTTCCGCGTTGAAGATGCCCGCCCAATTATCTCTGCTGGGAACGACTTTGATAACGATGATGAAGCAGCATTTCAGGTGAAGGAAAGCGCCGAAAGCAAACCGGCTGGGAACGATGACCAGGACATGAAGTCCGTTTAGTGAGCAGCTACGTGATGCGGAAATTTGCGAAGAAGTTGGGCCCTGGTCTTCTCCAAGACTTCGCACGAGTGTGCAAAGTGAACCCGTCCGTCGATTGCTACATTCTTGAAGCTTGTTTTTTTTCAAGTCTCAGTCACAGCGATCTCCCAATATGGTATCTCCAAAAGGACACGACAGAGATGCGTCAATGGAGTAAAACGAACGTGTTCGACTTCGATCCGGACAAGCCAACGTGGTTAGCTCCACGGAAGTGGAACCAAGGCGGCTATGACGCTGTGTTCGTCAGCAGAGATCATGGACTCGTGCGTTTGTACAATTGACGCGCGCTGACAAGCATGGCTACGATGCAAAGCCTTTCGTGAAAGAGCTAGTCCAGCCAGCTGCGGCAAAACTTCTGAACGAGTTGAGCTGTGCTATGTTGTCCCGATGGCGAAGTTGAACAATTTCTGACTCCCAGTGACATCGAAAGCTTTTCATGAGGAAGTTGCGAGTGTTGCTTCATCCCCTGGGAGGTGGACGCGCCAACATCCTGACCCGTTTATCGAGGAATGGGTCAGGATCAACGAAGAGACTGGCGCTAGTCGCATTTTCGATGTCAACATGATCTAGTTGTGAATGACTTTCGATGCCTCTGCTAGCACGTTTTCTTCGGTATTCGCGAGTACACTTTCAGTACACCGAGCGAAATCCCGCAAGACATCACGCAACCACCGAGCGGACCGCACTCAGCAGCTTATTTATCGCTGTGGTTTCGTTTGATTTCAGTGCAGCCACTTGGTGGTGTCCAACCGTCCACGCCTCGGCGAGTCGTCCATACTCATCTGGATAAATACAAGATTGGCTCGGATTAATTTCTTCTTCTGGGTGTACATGTCTGAGCTCCGTGCTTGCCGCTGATAGCAAAGCAGTTTCTTAACTTCGTGTTTCCATGTCGATACAACGTGCAAGCTCGGGCACTTGTGGGCTCCAGCTAGGCCTGTCTTGGTAGGCTGCTCTTTCTGAAGAAATTGGAGTTACTTCTCAGGTACATCTCCACGCTTCAGAAGAAACAACAATTTTCGAGTTGTGAAGACGCGGTGAGTCGACTTTTCAAGAACAAGAAATGCAAAACGGCGGGGAGTCTTGCTCTCACTGCATTGCGATGACGCAGAAGTTGACGTTTCGTGATGAAGTTTGCGAGTATCGACTGAGTAAAGATGAAGAAATAAACACAATCTGCATAACAAGTCCCCAGTTGCTACGGCGGCGGCTGGAGAGATGATCGAACAGGCGCTTGTAAATCGTACAGCATCGTACAGCAGGAAGAGATCCCAAGACTGTCATTCCAGGTGGATGTTCTCACGGAGGATGGAGAAGCAGAGCAAAAACCAACGCCGTGAGGCTTGGCCTTGCCAATAATCATTGGAGCGATTACTACGTTCTTGTCATGTAAACAAATGAACTGGTCTCGTGAATGGCGAGGCTTTCACAATCGAATCTTCTGTCAGTCGGCATCTCGTGTGAAAATGGCGCTTTGGTGGACCCGTGTGACCTCAGCTAGTACTCGCATGCTGTCGCTTTCGATGGGTTGCTTTGAAGCTGCTGGGCACCAGTGCTACTCGGTTGTCAGCGCAGTTCCGAGCTTCCTGCCCCATCGGACGACGCTAGTGGCTCGTGAACATCGCACCCCACCGCCGCCACTTCCAGAACCCAAGTATCTGGAGATGAAAGGTTGTTGCAAGCTCGAGTACGTCGATGTTCGGTCAACTGTCTCAAGTGACGAGAAGCTGGCGACTCTTGTTCTTGTTCACGGTGCACCCGGCAGCTATCGCGACTTCCGGTACCTCATTCCGCTTCTCGCTCAGCATCCTGGGCTTCGCATCGTCGCCATGAACCTTCCTGGTTATGGGGGCTCTACAGTCGAAAGAGCGCACTATCTCGAGACTGTCAGCGCTCTTCGAACCGCTGAGGTCGCGCTGGACGGAGTCCGCAAGATCTGCGGTGTCAAGGACAATGTTTTCCTGGTTGGCCACTCCTTCGGAGCCCACACCGTTCTCAATATGGCAGCGCTGAACTTGACGGAAACGAGGGAGAACACCGACGCGCTCGCGATCCGAGGCATGTCGCTAGTCGCTCCTGCGGGCTGCATCCCGCACAAAAGTCTCAAGTTGGGGGTCATTTCCCTGACGGTGAAGATGCTACAGTCAGGGAACGCGTGGGCTGTCAGTGCAGCAACGCACTTCACTAAGTTCGTGTACACGAAGCTCCTGCGCTTCCCCAGCGACTCGCCAGCCGATCCTTTCGTGTCGGCCGTGATTCGGGCGGGCACGACCGACTTCGACTTGATTCGCGACCAGGCCAAGCTACTCGGACGTCGTCAGACGCCCACGTTCATCGCGTGGGCCCAGAACGATGAGCACATTCAAAGCGAGATCCCGGAAGAACTCGCCGACTTGTGTGCTCATGGCCCACGGTTGGAGTTCACTGGCGGTGGCCACAATCTTCAAAAGACTCGGGCGGATGAAATCTCGGCTTCCATGATGAAGTGGATTACGAACGTCCTCGTTGCAGACAAGTCCTGAAGAAGCGGCCAGGACGTCTTGGGTCTGATGAATATTCGATGTATTCTTGGCTGGGATCTTGGGTCATGAATAGGATGAGAAACATGATAAGACTTGAAAGATGAGTCGAATTCAGCTCAGTGTGATGCCTCCCTCCTCCTTTCATAATTGTCGAACGCGATGCCAGCCCCAAGTCTTTTAAGTATCCTGCCGTGCTGCAGATCTCCGAGGGTTGTCCACGAGCCTCGCCCCCCTCCACCTCCACTTCCAGACCCCAAGTACGTACAAATCGAGGACATCTGTAAGATCGAGTACGTCGATGTGGAGCCAACGCAACAGGCAGAGAATACATCAGCCACTGTTGTGTGTGTCCACGGCGCTCCTGGAAGTTTCCGAGACTTTCGCTACCTCATTCCACTCCTGGCAGAGCAACAGCCTGGCCTTCGCATCATTGGAGTCAACCTGCCAGGCTACTTGGGCTCGGAGGTGGCTAAGACCCACTATCTCCAGACAGTCGCCGCTCTACGTGCCGCGGAAGTGGTGCTTCAAGCGATTCGACAGCTTTGTGGTGCTTTGGAAAGTGGCGACGTCTTCCTTCTGGGTCACTCGTTTGGTGCTCATACAGTCATCAACATAGCAGCATTGAACGAGACCCAACGAATCGCTGGAGATGTTGCCAATACTCTCAGGATTCGTGGCATTGCGGTGATGGCCCCGGCAGGATGTGCCCCACAACGAATGGTGAAGGAAATCCCGATTAAAATGCTGATGATGCTGCTCAGATCTCGTAGTGCCGTCGTCGTTCGCTTCGGGACGCGAGTCACTAAGTACTTGTACACCGAACTTCTCGGCTTTCCGAGAAGAACGCCAGCAACGTCATGTGTGTCGGCAGTCATTAGAGCAGGAACAACCAAGTTCCCGTTGATCCGAACGCAAGTCAATCTGCTAAAGGAAGCCAGGATGCCGGTGTTCATTGCTTGGGCTCTCGACGACATCCTCGTCGAGCCTGAGATTCCACAAGAACTGGGCAAACTCTCTCACGTTGGACCACGCCTCGAATTCGCGGGCGGAGGACACAACATTCAAAAGACTCGAGTGGAGCAAGTCACGGCCGCATTGAGCTCATGGATTTTATCCATTCTTAGCGGCTGCGATTCTGTCGAGCTGGGAATGACCCAGCACTTCCCGTAGATTATCAAATAAGGATTGAAGCGATGAAGACAACTTGAGCTTATGATGTTACTAGAAAGGCATAACAGTCCCGTTGAAAATATTGAACATGAAGAATTTCAAGAAGCGTCCATAGCCATACAGTTTGTTGTTTCTCAACAAGAAGTTATCACTCAATGGTCTCGTCAGAATGATAGTGAAGAACCTGTCCGCCAGTGAGCTGAAGAAGTCAGCATCGTCTCCTATCTGCTTTCCTGATAAATCAATCGTCCAGTATTTAGTCATGGAAGGCCTTGCTCTCCACGCGCAGCCCAATCTTCATGCAGACATTGAAAGTGCAAGTGCGCACGATGGACAAACTGGGGAAGAGGGTCGTCGCTGGGGGATTGAGGTGTTTGTCGACGGTGGCAAGATGGATGAGTACTCGTCTCAATTTGCTGCTGGCGGGAAATATTCTCCTTTCAGAGCGAACGAATACGTCGTCGTCAACCTTCGAGCGAACAGAACTGGCAATGTTCAACAGGCTGAGCGCTTTCTTCAAGCTGGGCGATTTCTCGTCATGCCGGTGCATTTTTGGAGAAGACGACAACTCCGAAGTGATCACATTGAAAGACTGATGGGAGCAAGCTGTGTGTGCGGAGCTGCGAACCACACGGCAATCTTGTTTTGTAAGCCACCTTCAGCGTTGAAAACACCAACAGAGCTTCTTGATTCATGCCAAACCATTCGCTGACTAAAACAACCACCCTTTAAGACCGCAAACTTCTGTGGCAACGATCTCGGGCAGAATTTATCAACTGCTCGAGATCGGGGGCATCGATGCCGTTTGCAAACGCATATTCTGCCAACTGAATTGCAGCTGTGAGTGCCTCCGCGTGACTCATCGGTTTGTCTTGGTTTGGATCCGTGCCACGCAGCTCTGCCTCTGCTCCGCCTTCATATTGGTGGACACCACGACGAGACCGTGGAGCTGGCGGTAGTTCGTCAGACATCGGCATCCAAACCGCAATGTTCTCCTCAGCTTTAACATACTCCAAGCCAGCCATCGGTTTAGTGGGCTCCAGCAATGAGATGATTCCATCTAGTATGGACGTGTCCAACCCGAACTTCGGAACGTGTTCCTGCTGTAGAACAGCCACCATTTCCCCTGAAATGATCCGAGAGTGCGCCCAGCAGTTACGAATCATGGGCGGTGCGACGTACTGCCACGACTTCACAATGTGCCTCAACGCAGTAAGCAGCCCCAATTTCGCTTCTGTCTTCCCCAAACAAGCAGCTGCACGACGCTGATCGAGCATCCATTGGGCGCCCATAGTCTTCACGTGGGTCTTAAACTGTTGAGCGATTCCCGCGCGCATCGGCTGGAGATTCGCCGACGTGTTTGGCGGCAGAAAATGGACCTTCACATTGGGCATTTCGATGTCCTCGCCGTCTCCGTGGCAAGGAGCGTTATCCACCAGCAATAAAACTTCTCGACCCTCCATCAAAGCGTTGAAATGTTGCAACCAGTCCTCAAAAATCCTGTCCGTCATCCACGCGTGGTCGTTATAGTACAGTTTAGCTGGGATTTGAGCCCCAACGAGCCCATTTCGCTCGCTGTGGATCACCACGGGCGGAAGCTTCTCGCTGCCATCCATATTGCAGCATAACGCCACAGTCACCATTTGTTGTGTTTTGGTCTCGTCGTCTTGAAGTTGCCTAGGACCCATTTGGTAAAATAGACCCATTCCGTCCAAATTGAATACGTCTCGCGGGTCGAAGTCGTCGATCACGCCTCGGAGATCTCTCAGCGCTGTGAAGGCGTGGCGCTGCTTGAAGCGGAAGACCCACGATTTAGTCACGGTCCGTTCTCCTCGCAATAGCTCGTTGGCCTTGTTGCAGAGCACTGAGTCGTTCAATTCACCCAAATCGGGCGAATGGAGCACAAATTGGTACAGCTGGCGCTCCATTTCTGGGTACCGACCCATTTGGTTGCGCTTGGCTTGAGGGTTGAGGCTCGTCTCGGAAGGCGCTCGAAGAATGGAGCCCATGGTGGAGCGGCCCAGCAGCACGGAGAAGCGCGTCTGCGCCCAGCGGATCAGGTCCTCGTGCGTCAGGTGCCGGTGGGCGCGGTAGTACAACCGCAGCTCGGCCTTCTGGGCCACAGACAGGTGCGTGCGGCCCGGCATATTTCTCATTCGGAAAATTTGGGCACCCTGCTTCAAAAACGTGCCCATATATGTTTCAACATGGTTAGGAAAACACTGTGATTGGCCCATCTTTATGAAAAATGCAGTGATTGGCTGGATAGGTTGA
Source organism: Phytophthora chlamydospora (assembly GCA_012295415.1). Classification (NCBI taxonomy): domain Eukaryota; phylum Oomycota; class Peronosporomycetes; order Peronosporales; family Peronosporaceae; genus Phytophthora; species Phytophthora chlamydospora. Next base: position 9,621 of record JAABLK010000801.1, on the reverse strand, counting down.
AGTGGATCATCCAAATGGAAAGTTTTTTGGTCGGTAGACGTAAGTATCAAACCATCTACTTTGTTCACATACTCAGATATCCAACTCGCTAAGCAGAGCATTTTTCCTCTACAGGTAGGTGTTGTCCACCCACCACTTGGACTCGAGTCCTTCGCCGAGGATTTCCGTGATAGCCACTGACGCATTCAGCTGTCCACTGAAGGAGACTCGCTTGTCAGTAGCCGCACCGGGGCCGCTGTTGTTGAATTCCTTGAAGAAAACATGGGCCGTGTTGTTGTCCTTGTTCCAAAGCTGCCAGCCCTCCGGGTTGATGACGTCGCCGAGCTCGCTGTTCTGCCAGACAACGCGGGCGTAAGGACGCCACGGACGTCCAAGAAAAGCTGATCCATTGCCACTGGAGCCAAACACACGAGCCTTGTTAAAGACGTAGTAAGACGGGCTTGACTCGTTCACGCGTCCATTGGCAGTGATGCTGCCTTTGCCCACAACGTCGAAGTCACAGGACTCAAACCATGCCTGGGCCTTGGAACCGAATACAAAGTCAACGGCGCCACTAATGTACGACTTGGCAAAGAGCTCGTGGCCTTTGTTGGCGTACACGGTGTCCTGGTAGCCGGTAAAGTTGCAGGCGTAGAAACCGTAGTTGTCGCCTTCGATGATGGTGGCCACCGCTTGCCCATTTTTCTTGATCTGGCCGGCCGTGTTTGCGACGTTGAGGTTATACACCTTCACGTTGTCGGTCTTGAGACGAAGCGTGCTGGTCAGGTCGTTGCGGCCGGTGGTGATCTCGGGAGGAATGTCTCTCTGGGCCATGGCGTGGGTGATGGTCACCTCGTTGGCAGCGTATGACGTCGTGTTGCACGTGTAACCCTGCAGCGTCAGAGGCCCATTGAGCTTCGAGATAAGCACCTGTTCGTGGTAGACGCCCGGGAACAGGAAAATCGTGTGTGCCTCCGTCGTATTCGGCACATTCGCCACTGCCTCCGAGATGTTGTAGAAACTGCCGTTATAGGCGCCACTTGCATCGACGACGATGGCTCCGATGGGAGGCTGGGTGTGTGTGTTGGGCCCGCTGCACGAGCCATCGGCAAGGGAACTTGCTACAATGCTGGCGAGAACCACGAGGGGAGCAAAAACTTGCATTTCTGTTGAGTTGTTGCGGCGGCAGGAAAAACGGAAAGTAAACTTGTCGCCCAGTCCGATTCACCTGGAAATCTACAGAGCCACAAGAAAGTCATGCGCATGCGGTATTCGCGAGGCTGCATGCAGCGCGTTACCATAAACTATTAAATACTGCTGTGGAGTCGTGTGGTCATAACAAACTGGACGTCATCTTTGGATTGGAAGGTTTGGTGCTGTGTACGTGTAACACTGACTGTGCAAGTCAAGCACAGGCCTCGTGAAACGAAGTTGGTATTTTCCATGCAAATATCTCCACCGAGGTCCGACAAAATACAGTAGCGTGGCTGTACAGCTGAAGTAGCCGACACGACGTTCAATAGTCGCAAAGTGCGCTGCTAAACTACAACCCATGATCTCCAGTCCGCGAACTAAAATTTACTACAGAAAATCTACAACAAACCTCTGTCTTACTTCAAAGTGTAGTATCAAACAACACCTTCCGTGTAGACGATCGGATATTAGCGTGCCAAACTTGAGAAACATACGCTAACTCGACAAGTCGACAACTTCAACGGTGACTGACTGCGGCGGGTGTCGCTTTCGGGGCGAAGTTCTCCGCAAAATGAGTGAGGCGGGACAATGTTTTGACCACGAACGAGCAAATCCAGAGCTGTTGGCATGGCCGAATCAAGTTGTAAGCATTCTTGCATTGCAGCTGTCTGCAATTAACGACGACCAGCAAACGAGACACTGATTAAAATCGCAAAGCGTCAAAATCCGAATGACTGGGCGACTCAGTCTGCTAGACTACCTATATGCAATACATGTACACGTAGTAGTATCACGTACTACAAGTGCGTATTAGTTACCCATGTTATACATGTACATGTAGTTAAGTTTTAGTAAAACAGGTATACTATGCTGGGAATAGTAGCTCTTGCTTTGGTCGAAATACCCACAAGCTCGCGTAAAGCTCGTTCACATTCGGCAAATAGAGGACTTAATTCACACGAAGTAACACATTTTTGCATGCGTGGCTGGGCTCAATATGCCCCATTTTCGGTTCAGAAGTGGTAGACTGTAAAGGTTAGATCCTTAGTACAGTGAGATTCCTTGCGATCTTGAGCTCACGTTGGTAGGCGACGGTCTCACCGACCGAGACGTCCGTCACGCCTTCGCCCACCGACTCCACGACGCCCACTGCATCAATGAAAGGTTAATGGAATGGTATAATATCAGTAGGCAAGTAACTGCCTCGCTCCGCCTTAGACTTAGCAATGCCTGGGCTGTGATCTAACAGATCCCTCTATCTTACCTGAGGTGGCACTACTCATTGTGAAAGTTTAGTTAGTATTTTCTTCGGTTTAGGCTGTGGAATTTTTTAAATTCTTAAAAGATCTTGGTCTGTTGTATCTCGCCAATTAAAACTCATCAATGACTTAACAGGAGCAACGACAACATGACTTCAATTCATTCTTATAAAAGTCTGCAATACCAGACACTCATTTGCGTAGAAAATCGGAGCTACTTCTCAGTTTCTCTGCTCATTGTCCGCATTAACCGATCCTCAACATTATTGTGAAAGCGCGTGATGTTGTTTTCCCAGGTTTCGAGACCGATATCAGGATTCAAGAACTCCGTGGTCGACGTTGTTTGCTGCATCGTGGCCACGCGATGAGTTTGCATTACAGTTGCTGGTCCCACCGACGATAGCTGAGCTCGCTTCAAACTCGTGCGGTTCGTCTCAACAAACGAGTGTGTTGAACAACAGATAATTGGCTCGATCAACGTGCGTGAGATGAACACCGCTTGGTCTTTCTCGACAAACTTTCGTGTCACCGAACGCATGACGATTCGAAAGGAGATGCCTTCAATGGAGTACGCGAAGCAGGTGCTGCACATCCGCGTGTTGCTATCGGTGATAAAATTCTGTGCGAATACGAACAAAATAACGTAAGCGCGTATTACCCACCTGGAAACGTATTTTTCGAGAAATTCCACCTCAAGCTTACCTCCTTGAAAAGAAGACGGTCATCATCTGACTTATCTCGGCTCAACGTCCAGATCGCCTTTTGAGTTTGATCGAGATCAAATGGAACCGCGTAGCTGTCCAGGAACTCAGCGAATGCACCCTTTGCTCTGCTTTTCTTCGTGTCATTTCTTCTCCCTGGGCATGGAAGCTCGCTTATCCCCACCATTTCAAAGAATTGGTTCAGATCTTCGTTGACTTTGTCCAACCCACTCATCAGCTTGTCAAAAACCGCCTTGTTATTGAGCGGCGGAGTCACTCCTCTCGTATTCAGGCGATGTTGCCGGATCAAATCCATCGACGGCGCTGCCATGTTCTCGCGTATTTTTCTCTTGATCGTACGTAGTAGCGATTTCGCCTGCTGTAGACACAGCGTCACCGCCTCACGCAGCTTCATGTTCTCTTCTTCAGTGCGCAGTCGTAGAATCGACTGATGGCCTGCGATCATCTCCCACAGCATCGATGTCTCTGTCTTGTGCGCGGTTTGTGCCTTCAGTGCAAGCTTTGATCTGCTCGCTTTCACCGCTGCGACTGCTTTTCTGGAACATGGAAGTGTCGAACGCACTCCTGCCGCTAGTTTGAGCCGCTCACGTTCGACTGTGAGTTGTTCGACGACGCCACGCAGGGTCACAATCTCCTCTTTGCGTCGCTGCCGCCACGACGACTTCTTGAATGGTGCTTGCTTCGCCGGAGAACAGGTAGAAGATGAGGTTTCGTTTGCTGCGTCGAGATCGGCGAAAAGAGCCAGCAACGAGGCCTCGTCCATGAGGAAATCCTCGTCGCCTAGGAGCTGTGGGGCCATGCTGTCGCGAGTATTTCGACAATCGCACAATGGATTTTCATTCTTCGGTGGAGTCAACAAGACAGTGGCAATCAAATTGAACGGAACAGAGAGTAAACAAAACGCTGTTGGTGACCAGAATCGGCAAAACGCATCTTCATGGTGGGGTAAGCGCATTGATTAGCTTCATTGACGCGTTTAAATGCTTGTTACTGCGACTACCGAGAAGCTGCGATGATAACAAGTGCCTTCGAGCCTTGCGCTGTCCTTAGAAAGGAGATAAATACAGCCATTCTGCATTAGCTGCAAACGTGCACCTCTAACTCCTTGTTCGGATTAGCTGGTCCTCGACTCTGTTGTTGAAGCGCGTGATGTTGTCCTCCCACTTCTGCAGACCGATGTCAGGAGAGGGCGAGTCTTGTGAGTCATAAGCCTCAAGAGCTGCCGGTCCATCACGAAGCGTTGCCTCGTGATGAGTCTGCATCACTGTCGTTGGCCCCACGGAAGACGCATCTCCACGGTTTAAGACCATGCGGGTCGTCTCAACGAGCGTGGCAGTCCAGCACTCGTAGATGGGCTCGATCAGGGTTCGTGAGATGATCACTACTCGGTCGCGCTCGACGTACTGCCGAGTCACCGTACGCATGACAACGCGGAAGTCGATCCCCTCCAGTGACAATGCAAAGCACATACTTCTCATCTGGGTATTCTCACCGGTAGCAAAATTCTGTGAACAGGCAGGCAAACACTCGTTAGTAAGAGGTTCAACAAGCCAGCATGATCTCCTTTCTTGGCGTACCTGCAGAAAGTAGAGTTTGTCGTCGTTGGAATGATCCTCCATCGGATTCCAGATTGCGTTAGCAGTCTCGAACACATCGAACGGTAGAGGATAACAGTCCAGGAACTCCACAAAGCCGCCTCGCTGTCTGGCTCCGACCGTGTTGGTTTTCCTCCCAGGACAGGGCAGAGCGAGCATCCCAGCCTGCTGGAAGAAGCCATCCACGCCTTCATAGATGCCGTCCATCCCCGACATGAGCTCTTCGAAGACCGCCTTGTTGTTCAGCGGCGGAGTCACTCCTCTCGGAATCAAGCGATGCTGCCGGATCAGATTCATCGACGACGACATCATGTCTTCACGCAGCTTCCGCTTGATCGCACGCTGCAACGACTTCGCCTGCTGGAGATGCAGCGCCACGGCCTTGCGCAGCTCAGCGTTCTCCTCCTCACTACGCAGTCGCAGCATCGATTGACGCCCTGCAAGTCGCTCCCACATCAGCGACGCTTCTGTCTTATGGACTGACTGAGCCTTGAGCCCACCCCTCGGTGCATTGGTTACTATCTCCGCAATCGCTCTTTCCGAGCTCGGCAATGTAGAGTGCACTCCCGCCTCCATCTTGAGTCTCTCGAGCTCCGCTGAGAGCTGCTTGGCGACCTCGCGGAGAGTCAGCACCTCCTCTTTGCGTCGCTGTCTCCATGACTTCTTCTCTTCCGCACCCGTCGTTCTCTCCGGAGAGCTGGAACTGGCGCTGTCGGACCACGCAGCAGCTACATGAACCGGCGTTGGCGTCGAGAGCGTGTGGACGGCGTGGGTAGGTGCAGCGTCGTTGGCCATGTCGCAGTCGGCCAGGAACGCCAGCACCGACGACTCGTCCATGAGGAAATCCTCCTCGCCGCTCAGCAAAGACGCCATGGGCCTTGAAAACTCGAGAATGGCCACACGAGTCGCTCTTTCGCAGTCGATCGACCAACTGCTGAGCTGTTCTGACAGACTGAACTTTGTGACGTGATCCGGCTCTGTCCCTCCACATGGGCAATCATTTGGAACGGAGCGGATAGTAATCACGGGATGGGATCAAATATCCAGCGAGCTCATGTTTGTAGTTTTACTTCTCAACGAGTTCTCATGCTCGTTGCACTCTGTGCTACAGAGTCTGTACCGGAGACTTACGCCGTTCGGACGTGGCGCAACTCTCGCAGCAGGATGTCCTCTAGTTTGTGGTTAAAGTGCGAGATGGAGCGCTCCCAGGCTCGTTTGCTACTTTCGTAGTAGGGCGCTACCTTCCAGCTACAGCTTTGAGCCGTGAGGTTCTCGTTCTCCGTTGCACGGCAGAGCGTCTGGATCACCGTGGTAGGCCCCGTTGCACACGGCGGGCCTGGCTGCAGCACCAGACGCGCAGTTTCGTTGAACGCCACGACGAACTCGTCCTGGATCGGCTCGATCAGCGCGCGAGAGATGAAGACGACGCGGCCCTTCTCCACGTACTTTCGGACGGCGACGTGGGCGACAACACGGATGTCGATGTCGTGTCTAGTTACGGCGATACAAACGCTCTTCAAGCGAGTTTCGTCATCTACAGCGAAGAACTAAAGCACAAAATCAAGTAAGACCCAGCAACACTTCGTCCAGATGAAGCTGCCTCAACGTACCTCGGCAAAAATGGTGCTTGCTTCCCCCACTGAAGTCGTTTTCAGCTCCCAAGTGGCATTTTCGGTCTGACGGAGGTCAAACGGAACTTTGTAGGAATCCAAGATCTCCACGAAGACGTTCGGGTCTCGACTCTTCGAGGAATCGTTGCTTCGTCCTGGACACGGCAGCTCGTGCATCTTGACTCGATCGAAAACGCTGTCAAGATCCGCGTACAACTCGTCCATTCCAGTCAATAGGTCCTTGAAGACCTCCCGACTGTGAGCCGTTCGCACAGGGGCCAAGTTGAAGAGACCAGGCGAGCAATCGCCTTTAACGGGGAGGGGTGCCGTCCTCCGAATCCGTGTTTTGAACGAACGCTCGACAGCCTTGATCTGCACCTGGCGATGTCGAACCAGCTCGCGTAGCTTCGTGTTTTCCTCCGTGCTCTTCTGTAAATGCATCCACTCCCATGAAGCTAGCTCTCCCCTCTTTCGTGTTCCGCCCGATGCTTGTGTTGTTGGCAGAATCACCCTAAACTTCGCCTTCTCGCTGCTAAGTGTTGCTGACAGCTTCTCCACTTCTTCACGTAAGCGTGTTATTTCCTCCCTCCGGCGCTGGTGCCACGACTTCTTCGTTGGATTGGGTTGCTGTTTTCCCATGTCCTTCATCGCTCGAAGTGGAGACTCAGTAGAATCCATCGGGACGATGCCGACGTCCTGCAGGCTGTCGTACTTCTCGAGGAGAGCCGCCAATGCCGGGTCCACGTCCAAATCAAGGTCTTCCACGCCGGCATTGTTATCGTCTTCACTGGTTGGGGCCATCTCTTCAAGCACGAGAAACCTGGACTGAGCTCCATGCTTGAGGGTCACAATACTGGTCAGCAATCGAAACGCAGCCTTGGCATAAACTTTTTAAACGTGGAGAAGACGCCTGCTTGGTCTCAGACGCATCAAGAGGTGACAGTCCGTTTCTCGACGCTGAAACGATCGAGCACAAGAAGCAATAACGATCGAGTGTTTGATTCTTTAAGTAAGACCTTCTTTCGCCTGTCAGGCTGACGTATCCTCTCATTTCATCTGCTTGGTGCTGGACGGAGTGAGACAAAAGCGAAGTGGCCTCTGCCTTGAGAAGCTCGGTAGGTCTCAGCAAGAGAGCATGTACATGTAGCCATCTGGTCGATGCCATACTCTCCGGGTTGCAGATGAATGGTACTCCCACAATACGATGGATGGTTGAGATCTCTCTGCCATGGGGCCGTGACTTCCACCACGTGCTGCTTCAGTTTTAGTTTGGAGCTCTTCAGTTACAACACGAAAGGATGGTTCGCTCGCCTCCTCGACGCTACGAGGATGAATCCGAGACGTCCGCTTGCTACTATCCGCCTGACCAAATGGGGCCGTATCTGTCCACGTCTTTCAACCAACGTGCTGCTCCAGACAAGAAGAAGCGCTCCAAGTTGTTCAATCGACTGGTTCCGATTGTTTGCGGTTCGTTCAGTCCACAGCAAAGACAACGCTCCGTTTAAAACGCTAACCGCGCCATGTTTCATGTCCTTTGCAGGCGTTTTAGTGCTCGTTGTCGTCGTTGTCATCGTCGCAGTGACGTTGCACAAATCGAGCAGCTCAGACGACGAAACAAGCGCTGGAAGTGGAGGCAGTGGCAGCTCCAGTTCCAGTTCTGCAGCTTCTTCATCTTTGTCGTCGTCTTGCACCTCTGTCAATACCAAAGACCGAACGGTGGCCTTCTGGCAGTCGGAAGTGGCTGCGTGTGACACCGTTCCCGACGGAGTCACGCACGTCGTCTTCGGCTTCGCTTTAGTGGCCGACGGCGTCGTCGTTCCTTCATTCCAGACCTTTGACGCCAACATCACGCAGTGCGTGGAGCAGCTTCATGCTCGGTGTATTGTGGCAATGGCGAGTATCGGAGGGTCGACGAATAACCAGAACATGTCGGAGGTGGCGAACGCGACGCTTTTCGCAGAGTCGGTGGTGGCTTTGGTGGAGAAATTCGGCTTTGACGGCGTCGATCTGGACGACGAGACGGTCGGAGCGGAGTTTAGCGCAGATCGAACTGTGGGGATATTGAAAGCCACGCGAGAGGCGTTGGATGCGGCTGGCAACACGTCGACGTTGCTGACTTACGACGCGTATTTCTATGAAGGAGACACGTCTGTATGTGCAGCGGAGGACACGGCCGAGTACATGCGGTGCTTCCCTACTCAGGTGCTGGACTACGTGGACTGGGTGAACATCATGGCGTACAACGTGAACCAAGACAACGACACTGCAGCGGCGATTTACGCGGCTGCAGAGAGCACGACGTTCGCTGCTTGGAGCTCTCAACTTGGTGGAAACTACTCGCTAGCCACGATAGGTCTCTGTGTGGGTGGAGGGTGTGCATTTGGCCCAGGACCGAATAGTACAATTATTGCCGAGTGGCGGGAATTCGCTCGTCAAGAAGGCTATGGTGGCATGATGATTTACTCGGCGTCAGCTGAGGTGAACGACAATTATCCTGTCACTCGAAGTATCATTAGTTCGTCGTAGCAGGGGAGATGACGTATAATTTACATTGCCTTCGCATCGTAGGGGTAGAATACCGAGATAATTTTTCATTACACAAGCGGAGACAGGTATCTGGAAATTGGATTTCGATTAGTTTTACTGTTATAAGTTATTTTATAAGGTCAGAGCTTATGATTTTCTCTTCAGTGGATAAATCGTCACACGGGTGGGCCGAAGACGTGATAAGAAGTCTTATGGATCATATCATACTCGACAAGGAGCGTGAGTGGCTCGTCTCGGATGGAATCCCCGCCGTTCGCGACTTCAGACGACGATGTTGTTGTACACCTGGTCGCCTGACATTGTGGTCAATGCAAGCTGTAAGAGCCGCATCCATTTCCTCCGGCATTTCCTCAGAGTTGAATAAAACTACGAAATGCTGAGTTCGATGTTGAATGCAGGGCACAACTCTTTGTTGCCGCAAAAATACCTTCATCATAGCTCACATCCGTTTCAATATTCCTGTTTTCAAGTTACATATATGAAGCCAGGGAGCCTCGATGAAGAACCTCAAGGTGATATCCTTCCCGACGGAGCAAGCAGGAAGCAATGGCAATAGCTGGGTGACTGTGCTGCAAAAGCTGACTCTGGCGTGGCTCGTTGTTGGGTTTGCGCCGTTCGTACTCCAGACACGAAGTTTCCTGAAATTTGTGGCCCCTCACGTCATGTCAGAGACCGTCGTCGTTCCATCAGGTGCGGAGCGACTGACAGCAAATTT
>JAABLK010000800.1:0-16674 GCA_012295415.1 Phytophthora chlamydospora | reverse complement strand
AAGCTGCACGTATCAACGTAGGAAGCGTACGCAGCTGAGTCCAGCGCGTCTTCAGTTGATCCAACGCGCCGCTGTACAAGTCGATACCCGTGTTGAGCCCGTCCCGTATCATCCTCCAAGATTGCTTCGACGCCCTGTGATGCAAGCAGAGAGCTCACAATTCTCGGCTCGTACTTCCTGCCATACTGTACGCAAGCGATAACTCGGTCTGCGTACGGCATATCGTTCGTTCCGACGATTTTGAAAGGGCCCAGAGAGGGATCGCGGCCATAGTCAAGATGCTGCATCGTCGTATCCGAGTTCCACACGGCGCCGAGTAACTGGGCGAGGACAAGCGCACTGATGAACAGACAGTTGGTCCAGTGGTACAGCGCACTGAGTATTTGTCGGACGTTCAGCTGATGTCTTGATGTCGAGTGTAATTTTACGAAGCTGCCGCCTTGAGCTTGGACGTCTCGCGTGCTTGGACTGAGAGCTCGCATGGATGGAGCTGTGCGAAGTGTCCGTCGGACGGCGGGTACGAACGAACAACGCATCACTACCAGGCAGCGCAACAGAATGCCTGCGAGCAGTTTAATTGTGGTTAAAGCTCGTTCCAACTAACGAATCAAGGCTCGATGAGTGCTTCACTGCTCAGAATACATGCCTACCGATGGCAGGGGTGGAGCTTCAAGTGAGGTTCTTATCATTCCGCTATCTTGTCCAGCCAACGCGTCTGAGCTTGTAGTTCTCTGCGAGTCCTATGCGACAGTGATTCTGAGCTCAAGCGTCAACTCCACCAAGACAGCAAGCAGCCTTGCCTTGCAGCACAAAGCTCAGCATTGAACAGCACAGGCAGAGATTTGCCACATGCGGATGCTGAGAAGTCTCGGGTCATCTAACCGCCACATCTGCGGCTCGGTGCTCTCGAGCTCTCGTCCTCCAGCTTTTTCCGCTTCTCCGGTATCGTCGACGTCTCGAAGTCGCCAAACCAGCACGCGGTGGTTCCACAGGTGCACGAACGACCGGAAGAGCGACATGGAGGACAGGATGTCCCATTCGTCGAAGGTGATCACGTACTGGTCGCCGAAGACGAGGTATCCGAGACGAATGAGCTCGTAGCTGTTCAGCAGCACTGCGGGGCGAAATGGCGGTGGGTTATCCGTCGTTGAAGCATCGTCGCCGCTATTCTCCTCTTCGTTCTCGTTAGAATTATCCTCTCGATCGACGGATGGAGGCTCGACTGGACCTGGCACTGCGTGAGCTTTGTCGGTAGTTTTGGCAGTTCGAACCCCGTTGATCGCCGCTAGAACCAGCGACTTCACCGACGATTTGGAGCTTTTGGCATCGCCGAGGTACAGCACGGGGCGGCCGAGACCGCCCACACAAGCTGCACGGACAGCAAGCGCCTTCTCCATTCCCTTCAAACCCGCTGCGGAGCCTCTTTTGAGAACGGGAAGCGGTCGAGCGAGCAGTAGCGGCAGGAGGTTGACAGCCAGAAGTCCCAACTTGACGCCGAAGATGAGATTCACCCGTCCATTCATGCGGAAGGCGAGGTCGCTGATGAAATAGTCGGCGAGTTGCATCTTCTTGACTTCATCGGAGAAGACGAGGGTGGGGATTCGACTGTCGATACCTTTGAGCCATCCCGTGTTCACCAGCTCAAGACGGTAGTAGTGCAGTAAGCACAAGCCAAGTAACGTCGGCGCAAAGAGTCCGTCGTACATCCGGCGGCGCAGAATCTTCGCTAGCGTGTTGAGAAGGCTGAAGTAGACGGCCACGAACAAGGCAATGCCTGGGTAGATGGCGAACCAAGCTTCGCTCAGAGCGGCTTGCTCGCCTTCGAAGTAGCAGCCGACCGTCCAAAACACCGCCAGCGTCATGTTCATCCGAGGCAAGGAGGCAATGGGGAGGATAAAGAAACTCTGCGCTCCAGCGAGACAGCCGATCCCTCCAGCAAACCACACGCTCTTGCCCCGGAGAGCTCCCATGTGCAGCGACACGAGCGTCAAGACCCACCGCGCCAGCACGAGACCTAGAGACAGATTGGAGACAAGCGTCTGCCAGTCGAAGACGCTGCGTACGATCCGCACTTGCTCGGCCTCGTAGATGAAGAGCCCGTACTGCGTCCCGTTGGCGATGTAGACCGAGTTGATATTGTGCGGCCGCGTCTCCGTGCTGAGTTGCTTACCCCAGTAAACGGGCATCGGGGCGCTTTCACAGTCCATTTGGGTCGAGCAGTCCACTTCCAGCCCCGTGCGCATGTCGAACATGCGGTGCATCATGAAGTAAGGAGCCGCCTTGGCGCTGCTGACCACGTCAGTGTATCGCCGGACGCCAGTAGCGTCTTCGTACCAGCCGTTCTTCCAGGTGCCTCCGGAGAGCTTGAGCCAGTCGAGAGTTCGTTCATGGCGTACGGATTGATTGACGCCACGAAAGCTGGCGGGGGTCTCCCCACTGTCGATCACGTAGCCGCTATAGGCATCTTCCAGTCGAAAGATGCAGGCGTCTCCGCCCAGTGTTGGAATCGCGTGTCGAGCGTACGCTGCGTTGTCCCAGAACGGCAGGATGAGGATCGGCAAGGCGTTCGGCAGCCCAACAAGCCGCTTGCTGTCCAGACCATCCACGACGCGGAGATAATCCGTGCTGAGGTCGGTGTAGCCTAGCGACAAACACGCCGCCTGCGCATTCTCGAGCGTTTGAGCGATGAGTTCGCAGGAATCGCTATACACGCCAGTGGACATAGAGTCGAGCACGTCGCTCGTTGACGGAGCATGGCGAAGCATGATCCGGTACCCCGTGACGGACGTTCCGGTCGCGTCTTCCACTATGGCGTCTGTGCCTTCTTTGGCGAGCAGCGAACTGACTGTCCTGGGCTCGTGGAGCTCTCCGTCCTTGACGCACGCGATGATCCGATCGGCGAACGGAACGTCGTTGAAGCCCTGGATCTGGTACGGTCCGAGGGCGGGGCTGCGTCCGTACAGGGCGTGGCTGGACGACGTGGTGGTGTCCCAAATGGCGCCAAGAAGTTGCGAGAGCACGAGGGCGATGACGAAAAAGCACGTGGCCCAATGGTACAGAGCTGCGCTGAGCTCCAGCACGGTGGCGTTGAGTTTGAACGGCGTCCGAGGTTTCGCACCCGACGAGCTAGACTCTCCTTCAGGCACGACTGGGATCGACTTGATGGTTGGTTGAGACTTTGCCCCATCGGACGAGGTCTTGAGCCGCTGGCGAAGCGTCGAAAGCAACGCGAAGCCCATCGCGAGAGGAAGCAGCAGACGCCGTCGTTCTTGTGTCCTGTGACGAAAGATCTTGAGTGGCCCAACAAGTCGCTCACGAACGGACCCCTTCACGAAACTACCCGGTTCTATCCTTGCTGGAAATGACAATATACGGGAGCACACGACAGCGCATTAGCATTGAATGGTGCAGGCGGATACCTGCCACCATGGGATGGATTGCAGTCACGGGTCGTCAAGACGCCACATCTGCGGCTCCGTGGATTCGAGCGCCCGCTATTTCCGCGTCGCTGCTGGTCGAACGAGGGCGCAGCTTCCAGATGAGCACGCAGTGGTTCCAAAGGTGCGTCAAGACCCGCAACGGAGTCATCGCGGACAGCAGATTCCACTCCTCGAACGCAGGGGTCGGAAAAAATAATATAAAAACAATTATTACGGTATTGTTCCACTATAATAATTTATTATTGGCGTGCGCCATATTGCAATGATTATTATTGCTAGTTTTGGATGACAATATCGGCTGGCATTGACAGGGCATACAAATATTAAGTCATAATAGCAGAGCAATATATTATTGCGGTATTGTTCCACTAAAATAATTTATTATGGTATTGCAATGATTATTACGGCCACAAAAACTTCGCAATACAATTTCATACTGTATTGCCCGACCACTGCTCGAACGTGTTAGCCGAGGCGAAGGAGCTCGTAGCTGTTGACAAGCCCAACTTCGCGCTGCTTTAGATCTCGCTTTGTGGTGGAGTTAAGGCCGAGAAAGGGCGTGACGGGGGTCACCAGTGGCGGCTTCTTCGGTCAGACTTTCGTCGTCCTTGGAGCTTGTTTCACTGGTACGAGGAGCAATTGCAAGAAGAAGACTTGCAGACGATAGTCGACGAGTTCTGGTATCGACTACAGCAAGGACGTACGGCTGGGAACCGCCAAGACAGCCGACGTCTCCCACGCGCAGTGCAAGAGCCTTCTCAATGCCGTGCAAGCCCAGATCCACGTGGGTGCTTAGAGAATGGACGGGAGAACAGCAACGGCAGTAAGTTGACCGCCAGGACGCCCAGCTTCACGCCAAAGATGAGCCCCTCGCGGCCATTCAAGCGCCAAGCAGTGCCGGTAGTGAAGAAGTCCACCAGCCGAACCGACTGGGCGATTTCCATGCGAAAGCACCGTCGGAGTGAACAACACGTCCGATACGCGACGCCGCAGAGCTTTGGCGAGCAAATCCAGGATGCTGTATAGATGAGCATGAAGTGCGCGATGGAAGGACGCTTCCGCCAGAGCTCCTTGCTGGCCCTCGAACTTGCAACCGACAGTCCAAGAGGCTGTCAACGTCGTCTTCAGCCGTGGTAGCGACACCAGCAGAAGGAAAGCGAGGATCTGGGATCCCGAGGCACTGCCTTGCAGCGAACTCACCAACCTCGGCTCGTAAAATTGTCCTCTGCCTGCACTAGCGATGACCCGGTCAGGGTACGGCACATCGTTGGTGCCGACGATCTAAGCAGAGGCTTTCTGCCGTACAGAAGATGTTCGGTTGTCGTGTGCGAGTTGGAGAAGGCCCCGAGGAGTTGGAGCATACGCTGCCGTGTGGCTTGAATGAAAAAGATGATAGACTCAACTGGCCCATGTGGTTCATGGAAAAGAGAGTTGGCTGTCAAAAGCAACAGAATACAAAACACACAAAAGAGAGCACGCGCAGACGAAACCTTTCAGCATTGAATACTGCACGCCGATACGTGCCACCACTGAATGTTCTGCAGTCTCGGGTCATCCAGGCGCCACATTTGCGGCTCCGTGCACTCAAGCGCTCGACCGCCAGCAATTTCAGCATCCCCTTCAGGACGGAGAGTCCAAACGAAGACTCGGTGATTCCAGAAGTGGCTGTAGGCTCGGAAAGGGGCCATGGATGATAGCAGGTCCCATTCATCGAACGTGACAACATACTTATCACCGAACACGAGGTATCCCAGCCGAATGAGCTCGTAGCTGTTCACGAAGGCAAGTTCCTGATCTGCACCTTGCCTATCGCCAACGACTCTCTCATCGCTCGGCGGCCTTTGGTCGTGCTTCTTGGGGTTGATCACCTTGGCCGATGACAAGCGGCGGTTGTTTCGGTCCCCCTCAGCGACTGCGTAAGTCGAAGATTGGCCGAGACCCCCGACGTGCCTCACACGCAAGGCAAAGGCCTTCTCCACGCCCTTCAAATCGAAATCGCTCTTGATCGGGAACGACCGAGCGACGATCAACGGCACCAGGTTTATAGCGAGAATGGCCCACTTGGCTGCGAACAGGAACGCCACGCCGCCGTTCATTCGCCAAGCCGTGTCCGTCGTAAAATAGTCGATCAACCGAAGCTCTTGGACTTCGTCCGAGAAGATGAGCGTTGGCACGCGGCCATCGACGCCTACCAGCCAGCCAGACTCCGCCAAAGCGAGCCGGAAGTAGTGTAAAAGCGACAGCACAACGACCGTCGGGGTGAACAGGACGTCCGATACGCGGCAGCGCAGGACTTTGGCAGCTCCATTCAACAGACTGTAGTAGATGAGCACGAAGTGGGCGATGGACGGGTAGATAACGAACCAGGCTTCGGATAGAGCGCATTGCTGCCCTTCAAACTTGCAGCCGACCGTCCAGAAGGCTGTCAGGGTCATGTTCAAGCGTGGTAGTGACACCAGAGGCAGGTACCTAAAGCTTGTGGCCTCGGAGACGCAGCCGATGCCACAGCTAAACCATCGACTATTCCCTCGAAAAGCACCGGAGTGCAGCGATGCCAACGCAACCACCCAGCGGAAGAGAACGATCCCGACCGACAGACTGGAGACGAGCGTTTCCCAGTCGAAAACATTGTGCACCACTCGGAGCTCGAAGGATTCGTAGATGAAGAGCCCAAACTCGGTCGCGTTCGCGATGGACACCGAGTTGAAGTTGGATGCACGACTGCTCGAGCTGAATTTGTCACCCCAGAGCTCTGTACGCATTACCCCTTCACAGTCAATCGGGCTCGAGCAATCGAGTTCTCGGCCCGAGCGCATGTCGAACACGCGGTACACCATGAAGTATGGAGCCGCTTTTGCCGAGCTCATGACATCCGAATACCAACGCACGCCCTCCAAGTCTTCGTACCATCCGTTTTTCCACTTTCCCCCAGGTCGGTTTAACCACTCGATGGTACGTTCATGCCGGACGCTCTGGTTCACGCCTCGAAAGCTTGCCAGCGCGGAGTCGCCTCCGTTTCCGGTGTAGGCGTCTTCAAGATGGAAGACGCATGCGTCACCGTCCCATGTCGGTACAGCGTGACGCGCGTAGAGAGCGTTGTCCCAGAACGGTGTGATCAGAACCGGCAGCGTGTTGAGAAGAGAATACAAGTTCTTGCTGTCCCAATCGTCAACTACACGCAGGTGGCCACGGGTGAGGTTGTTGTATCCAAGCGCCACACAACCTTCAAAGATGTTGTCAATGGTACTTGCGATCAACGCGCACGAAGCCTCGTACATTTGTTCGGCGACAGAGTCGAGTGAGTCTTCGATGGACCCAGCGCGACGCTGCTTCAGGCGATAGCCGTGCACTGCAAACCCTGTTGAGTCTTCCAGCACCGACGAAACACCTGGATCAGCGAGTAGCGAGCTCACCAGTCTCGGCTTGTAGAACCGACCCAAGCGAACGCAAGCGACGGCCCGATCGGTATACGGTACATCGTTGGTTCCGATAATTTGCGAGGGCCCGAGCAACGGGCTCCTCCCATAGATAAGGTGTTCTTGTGTCGTCTTGTAGTTCCACACAGCGCCGAGTAGCTGGGAGCACACAAGTCCGACGATAAACAGACACGTAGTCCAATGGTACACTGCACCGGCGAGCTCAAGAGGCTGGATCCTGGAGAAAACCTTGGATGAAGCAGTCGTTACAGGCTCTTTCACGTCTTCTGGTCGAACCTTTATCACTGCAGATAGTTTCCTACTGATCGTCATCGATCTCGCTGATGTACGCTCCGTGTCAAGGCTGGTAGAAACCGGAACGATGGACAACGTGGGCCGAATACGTGAGAGGCAGCGCATAGTGAACACGGGGCTCTGTTTTGCGAACTACGTTGTCGAACAATTTCGCTGCATTTGTATTTATACGCTGCGTAGAAAGAAACCTTGTCCAACATTCACCACCATCGGAGTATTTTGGTAATGCTAGAGCGTCCTGCTATTTCGTGTGTCGGCTCCTTCGTTCAAGCGTGATCGAACGTGCAGACCATCTGCGATGCCTACCCTGCTATCGAATCGTTCAAGCACTTACGGTACAACGAAGTTATCCGTGGGGTTAAGAAGCTTCGCCTGCTGCTAACGTTTTCAGCATCGGTGTGTCGTATCAAGACGTGGATCGGCACGGAGGAGAGCTCGTTTTCCACATCCGTCCAAGGTTCACCAATTCTACGATGCAGAGTGATGGTCAATTTGTAATTAAACCGCGCCAAGTGCGTAACTCTTTTCCTGGCCCCGGCGAGACTCGGCAACCAATGAAGCTGATCCACTTAGAGGTGGCCCAACAAGCTCGTTGTATTGGAATGTCTTGCTCGATGCAGAACCATCTCTAATTATAACAAAAACTATCATCTTAGCCGCGTGTAACTAGCCTGCGATTGCAGTCGTATCGGGGAATGATCTGCCAGTAAACGTTGTTCGAAGATTTACAAGGGCCAGGGACCCTGGCAGGGTGGACCTCGCGGCGCTCGAAGCCTACGATTGCCCTGTGCGTTGCCTCGCAGGCACATCGCACTAAGGTCTCCGTATCCGCCGCGTAGCATTCACAGCATCCAGCCGGTTCTCTCACACTTGGTTCTTGTATCGACACAAAACCTCAGCAAATTTGCTCTCGGCCTCACCAGCCTCGGGATGCAGATGGCTAGGCTCTCGACTCGCTCTTCACCAGCCCATGATCAATCTCGAGCTTTGAGGCCGTGCCGAATGTCCCCAATGCCGGCGTTTGTATCGGCCATTCTCCATTTGGACGCGCGCTGGGAACCTCCTTTTGCCCCACGAAACCAGAACCAGACAGGAATCCTTCAGGACAGGCACCATGCAGCTCGTCAAGGGACTTTTCATTGCCGCCGTGCTCTGCGTGGCGTCCGTTAACGCCGGCAACCCGCAGCAGCAGCAGGAGCAGAACCTCAAGCAGCACGAGGTCGCTTCCAACTCGGCGTCCAGCGCCAGCGACGACTCGGCCGACAGCCCCGACCAGGAGGTGCAGCAGGGCTTCAACGTGCACAAGGTCAACTTTGCGTCTAGCGACCCGAACGAGGAGGAGGGCGAGGAAAAGGAATCCGCCAACTACGTGCCGCTCGTCGCGGCCGTGGGCGCCTGTGCCTGCATGGGCGTGCTCGGCGCCGTCTACCTCAAGCGACGGAACGAGGAGGACAAGCTTGGAGGCGAGATCTTCACTATCGACGACAAGAACTCGGTGCTGTAGGCGTGCGGCAGGCCTTGGGACTCGATGTCTTATTACGTTGGTAGCATTCATTAATTGACAATTTGAAAGTGTGTGTGAACAAAGCACGACTTGACATTGCTGTGTTCGATACAGAAGTTACGCTTGTGACTATGTGTAGAACTATCGTTGATGCTGTTATCGGATCGGATCGAGTATGAAGCATTGTCGTTGTGGATCCCGGCTGACAGCTTCAACATGGGCCAGGTATTTAAAAAGCGAACAGCAAAACGTTCAGCTACGGAAGCTCGGTTGTAAATGTAACTATGATCTGGGCAGGCAGCACTTGGAGAGTCATTGAAGTGCTAGTCAGCCGCAAGAAGGGGCTATCGAGGTGACCGCACCGTTAACAGCCTGCATTGGTTTAGCGGAAAAGGAGCTCAAGCTCACGAAAAGAAAATAACGACATTGCAGTGGATTCCAAGTGTAATGTAGATTCCAGGATTTCAGCTTGGGATCACCGCTAGCAGGCCTGCCAGGGCAACTTCAAGGTCAACCTGGCCGTCGTAGGATCTGTCATCACAGAAGACCCTGCCCCAGTGCTGGCGACAATGGGTGTGCATGTTATCCCGGTCTGGCTGTCAGTGCTTGACCCGGGTTGCATTCGGAACATACCTGCATACCCTATCGACAGTTTCAGGAAGCCCCAGACATCCTGTTTGACCGTCTTTCTTGCATCAGCCCCGGGAGGACGCTTCTGGACACGGTTGATCGAGTAGACGCTGAGCGTTGGGCTGATCTCCATGAGACCCGGACCTCACTTCTCATTTCACCTCTTCATCTTTCCATCTATCCATCTATAGCTCCGTACGGATCAAGCCCCCGCATCGCCGCGTGGAAACACTACTGCACACGCTGAGAGCGATGTCAGCTGCAGCTCGCACCACAAGTACACGCCCTAGTGCGCTTTCACCATTGAGTTGCGATGAAAGCTCTAGCGTTTAACGGTGGTGGCCAACTCCTCTGCATCGCCGAGCTCAAGGGATCCCAGACGCAGTCCATCACCCCCATGGCGAAAGTGCAAATGGTAAGGACCACCGGGACAACTACATCTTGCCCGGCACAGTGCTGATTTCACTCTGCTGCAAAAGTTGACACGGCGTTGAAGCCGCCGCGCCTGCTGCGTTCAACCGGACCGACTGGCGAGTCACGTCTTCAGCGGAGCCGGGTCCATGTCGGCCTCGCGCCCAGAGTTTCCCTCCACTTGGCGCTCGTCGACAGCAATCGCTCACGACAACACCCGTCTGCTGGCCTGCATGGACTGCGATGAAAGCATCTGGCCAGCTCCTTTTCACGACCGTCACCGGAGGCTCTGGCCCGATCGATCCACAATGGCGGCAAGAACGTTATCACTCGCTTCTCGAAGAAAAGCTTGCAAGTTGAGAAAGTTTCAACTCTGTCCTGAAGGTGTCGCTCAATGTCGACACCCTGGGTCAAGGCTCTTCAAGTTTGAAGGAGCGCATTTCGCCAGGCGAGATCTCGCTGCTCTTTGGAGTTGTGTGTGAACGCCGAGATCAACACGCTGCGGATCGTAGAGGGCCGACGCGGGGCCGCTGTTTTCGAGCAACCTCGTCACCTCAGTCGAGATCCGAGAGTCCCCCTCCCATCTTCTGCTGCCGGGTCGTGGCGTCGCAGGCAGAGCCAAAGAGGACACAGGCACTGCTCGCTGTAAAGGAGCTCTGCTTCCCAGCTTCGCGATACAGTGCTGTGCATTGCACAGTGTGCAAGGCACCGAGGCAGGGGCTCCGGTGGTCCGCCCGCCTCGCGCATGCTCACGCTGAGCAAGACGCTAGACTGTCCACGAAACTTTTTGGCCGACATCAGCACTGCAACGCCAACATGTTTGCCTCGCTTGAAGAGATGGCAAGAAGATGGTACGCTTTGCTTGGGCGCGGACTAACGGCAAGCGAGTGTGTATGTGAGTCAGACGACGAGCTTTGCGCGCGTGTGGCAAAGGTTGGTGGTGACGATGGTACACGAAGCCCATGCTGAAGCTGGCGGTGCCGAACCATGCAGCGAGCGCCAACTGATCCATACGCCAGCGGGCTTGCTGCGGCCGTGAGGGAATCGTTGCTTGCCATGTGACCGGCTGGGTGCCGGCGTGGCACGGAGGCGACAGCATTGCCATCCAGTAAGCTCGGATTCAAGCAAACGCGGATAGTCTGAGCGCCGCGGAAGAGGACACGCACAGCAGACTTGATGCGCGGAATACAGCTGGCCAGTCGGTGCTCAAGTCTCTTTGCGACTTCCTCCACGAGCCCGCACTGAAAGTGCAGCCGTTGCAAGCCCGGTCTTTCGTGGCGGCAGGACTCGTTGCCACTCATAAGCTCCGACCATAAGTCTGGTTTTGCCGACACGTTTTCGCCGAAGTCACCGTCGCAGATACGCAGATCTAATCGGAAATTGCCGTCAAAGCGGCGTGTGAATTGGAGGCAAAGCAAAGCAAAGCTCTGCAGCCTGGTCGAGGTTTCGTTCGCCAGGATGATAATTTGCCAGCGGAGTGTGGCCGGCCTTTTACAGTCCTGTGGAGCTCCATACATTTTACGTTAAAACGACGCCTGGTCGTCGTTCGGCGGCACCGGCTGGCCGCTCCCGACTCCAGCCAGCTGGCTCCGGCGCTTCCAGCCCAGACGCACTGACTACTCTATGAACGCCCTTCCCAGCCCGGGATGCCTGCGCTCCCCTGCCGCTCCCGTTCATTCTCCAATTAGACTCCTGCTTGTAAGAAGCGAGAAGGTTCGGCACACACACCCCGAGCAACAACAACTCTCCTACAGCAGCAGAATATGAAGGTCGCTAAGGGACTCGTGATCGCCGCCGTGCTCTGCCTCGCGCAGGTCAACGCCATCGACTTCTCGCAGCCCAGCCTCTCCAGCAGCACTGCCGGCACCGTCACTGGCGCCGACGACCAGTCGCAGACCCAGCAGCAGACCCAGACGGAGACGTCCGTGGCCTCGTCGGCCGCCGGCTCGGCCGCCACCTACTCTTCGGCCGCCTCCACCGCAGCCTCGGCCGGCTCGGCCGCCACCTTCTCGACGGCTTCCTCAACGGAGGCGTCGACCGCTGGCTCGGCCACGACTTTCTCGACGGCTTCGTCGACGGAGGCATCGGCTGCCGGTTCGGCTGCCACTTTTTCGACGGCTTCGTCGACGGAGGCGTCGACCGCTGGCTCTGCCACCACGTTCTCGTCGGAGGGCAGCGCCGCCGGCACTGACTCGGCCTCTTGCAGCCAGGAGTTTTCGGTTGCTGGCAGCGGTGAGGCCGCCGGCAGCGACGTGGCTGGCGCCACGGATTCTGCCTCTTGCAGTCAGGAGTTCTCAGTCGCCGGCAGCAGCGACACAGCCGACGACTCTTGCAGCCAAGAGTATTCCGTGGCTGGCAGCGAAGACTGCTCCGAGGAGTACGACATCGCCGGCAGCGAGGACTGCAGCGAGGAGTACGATATCGCTGGCTCAGACGACTGCAGCGAGGAGTACGACATCGCCGGCAGCGAGGATACGGCCGACACGACCAGCAGCAGCACCGGCACTTCCACCGGCACCACGACGAGCAGCAGCACCGGCACTTCCACCGGCACCACGACTACCGGCAGCACGGGTACGTCTACCGGCACCACGACTACCGGCAGCTCCGGCACATCGACTGGCACGACGACCAGCGGCAGCTCCACCGGAACCTCGACTGGCACCAGCACGACCACGACCGGCGGCAGCTCCACGGGTACGTCTACCGGCACGAACACTGGCACTTCCACTAGCAGCTCGTGGGGTGAAACCACGCAGGGCAGCTCAAACACTGGTACGTCTACGGGCACCTCCACTTCTACCACTACTGGTAGCTCTTGGTCGACGACCACTACTACCACTAGCAGTCAGAACTCTGACACTTCTACTGGCACCTCCACGGGCACGTCTACGGGCACCTCAACAGGAACTTCCACAGGCACCAGTACGGGAACGTCGACCGGCACCACCACCGGCAGTTCGACCGGCACGTCCACTGGCACCTCGACGTCGACCACGACGGGCAGCTCCACCGACACGTCTACCGGCACCACGACCGCCGGTAGCTCCGGCACGTCGACCGGTACATCGACGACGACCGGCAGCTCCACGGGCACCTCGACGGGCACCACCACAAGCAGCAGCACTACGGACACTGGCGTTGACGCCTCGTCCGACGAGGACTGCTCCGAGGAGTACGACATCGCCGGCAGCGACGACTGCTCCGAGGAGTACGACATTGCTGGCTCGGACGACTGCAGTGAGGAATACGACATTGCCGGCTCCGAGTCCTGCAGCCAGGAGTTCTCCGTGGCGGGCAGCGAAGCCACCGACTCCGCCTCGTGCAGCCAGGAGTTCTCAGTTGCTGGTAGCAGCGACACTGCCGAGTCTGCCTCGTGCAGCCAGGAGTTCTCCACCGCCGGAAGTGAAGAGGTTGACACCAGCTCCACGGAGGCTTCGGCCGCTACATCAACGGCTGCCTCGACGGCCACGTCCACCACTGCTTCGGCTGCGACGTCTACTGGCGCTTCGGCTGCAACATCTACGGGAGCTTCGGCTGCTACGTCTACTGGCGCTTCGGCCGCTACGTCGACGGCTGCGTCGCAGGCTACCTACTCTTCAGGCGCCTCCACGGCTTCGTCTTCACCGGCTGAGTCATCCGCCTCCAACATTGAGGCCTCTGGCTCGGACTCCGTGCTGACGTTCTCGCCGTCGGCTGATGCCGCCTCGTACAGCGGCAGCACCACGGCCACGACGACCACAAGCGGCAGCACTGGCAGCAGCCAGACGGCGCAGCAGCAGACGGCCTTCAGCGTCGAATCCGTCAAGTTCCAGTCTGGCGACGACGCCACGGACTCAGCCTCGACTACCGTTCCTATCGTGGCTGCCGTCGGCGCCTGCGCTGCTCTGGCCGTTGCCGGTGCCGTGTACATGAAGCGACGGAGCAACAAGAAGAACTCGAAGAAGGCGTCGGGCGACATCTTCACCGTCGACAAGAACTCGGCCCTGTAAGCGGCCTCCGAGTTAGACCCATGTCCGTGCCGTGCAAAAGCGCCGTCTCAATGCGTTGGTTGCAATGAATGAGAGACGTTGGAAGACCTCCATCGAACGAACCGAGGGGAAGTGAGTGTGAGTGCGTTACCATCCTGTATGCCCAAGAAGAACTATGTGGATTTCGAGTATTTTGAAGCTGACTTGGAGCCTCCCTCCCTCCTGAACGCGGTAGTGTATTGTACGTGTCGTTTTCCTCGTCAGACCATTTTGCGCGCCGCGTCTTGGACTTGCAGTTTTGTGTCTGGAGTGAGTAGTGAGTGAGTTTTCGAGTTTGTTCAAATAGAAATCGCCTTCTTCTTCAATGGATTTTATCCTTTCCATTGCTGGACACCTTTATTATACGACGCTGTGTCCTGTCAGGAGCAGCATTGATAGGAACACACCAACCACGACGGCATTGGTTTCCAGCCTGGAAACCCTCGACGCGCCTGGAAATTCGTCGTACACATCACAAACATGAGCATTTTTTCACGAATCCACGAAAGCCGAAACTTTGACTATCCCATGAAAAGTGTTTGCAGATCCAATGCAACGCACCGTTCCTCGTGCCTTTGGCCCAGAGCTCCACCTCGCGGATGCCGTAGATCACCCGCTCGTCGCTGTTGCTCGTCGTGACGCTAGTACCATCGTCCACGCACGAGTACTGGTCGCTGCACACGTTGGGCTCTCCGACGACGATCCGCACGTACCGGAACTTGGCCGTGAGCTTGGTCAGCCCTTCCGTGTGGTTGTCCACCCGGTCGTAAGCGTTGCTCAAGTTGAAGACGGCGAGGATGCTCGTGAACTCGATGCCGTCGTACGACACGCGGATGCGGTAGCTTCGCGGCGACAGGAACCCGTGCCAACGCACCACGATCCGTGAGAGGGTCGGCACCAAAGCGCTCATGTTGACCTGCCAGAAGACTTGCTCGGTCGCGTTGTCACCCGCCGACCACCAGCTCGTCTCGTCGGCAAAGCCGTCGTTGGCGTTGCCAGGCACGAACACCGTGTCGTGCAAGACATTCGGCTCGTAGTTGTAGTAGCTGCTGGCATGGGCAGGTTCCCCAATGGCAGCATTGAACTCCACACCTGGGAAGCTCACTTCAGCGCCCACGAACGCCACCGCCAGCACCGAGACGAGCAAGATCTTGAATGGCATGGCCCGATCGGTCGCTAATTTGGAGCCAGGAAAAGCCGCAGCTTCCGTTTCGTCTACAGGTTGCCAGGACGGACAAGTGTGGTGGTGTCCGTGGGCCCCGGATGAGCATGAACATGAACATGAACGCGAGCGCTGCGGCAGCGGCGGAGTTGCACCTCAAGATGTGTAAGAAGGTGGCGCAGCTCACCAAAGTCATCTTCCAGCTCAACACGCGCAACGAGGACTACCAGGCTGAGGCCGAGCATTCTCGTACGGCACATAGTGCGGAGATCCAGCGACTCACGCAGGATGCGGCCGACAAGATGAAAGCTTTACAGGGGAAGCTCCAGACCCAAGCAGCGGTGGCGGCTCAGAGAGAGCGACAACACGTTGCAGACCGACAGAAGTTGATGAGCGAAGCGCAGCAGCAGCAACGCCGCACGCAAGCCAGTCGAGCTGCAGCCGAGGAGGCTTTCCAGGCCAAAGTGACGGAGCTGGAAGCTCAGGTGCAAGACGCTCAGCGAGCGTTTAACGAGCGAGTCGAGCAGCTCTCGCAACGTGCGGCTGCTAAGGAACAGGAACGAGCTTTGAGCTCCCAGGAAGCTACAGCAGCTCTCGAGGCGAGCCTCGATGAGTTGAGAGAAAAACACACAGACGAAGTCGAACAACTCGTGACCAAGTCGAACGCCAAGTACAACAAGATGCTGGCGGAGCAGCTTCGAGCGCAAGACGCGCTGAAGGCCGACCTGGTGAGTGCCAAACTCGACTGGGAGAGGCACAACCACGAGGCTGTGGCGGAGCAGGAGCGTCAGCGCGTGGCGCAGGACATGGCTGCGAAAGCGGCTTTCGACAAGATGAAGCACGAGCTGGTGACGAAGATCGAGGCGTTGCTGGTCGACGCTGAAGCGCTTCGAGGCAGTGAAACCAGGCTGCGCGTGGAGAAGGAGACGTCGGTCAAGAGCCAACAAGAGGCGGCGCGGACCATCAAGCAGCTGGAGCTGCAGCTCGCCAAGGCCCAGCAAGACGCCAAGAGTGTGCGTCGAGACGCCTCGGCTCACTCCGAGGAGCTACAGCGCATGCTCGCGGTCAGCACGGACAAGATCGACGAGCTGGCGCAGGAGCTCGTCACACTCAAACAAACGCTACAGACCCGAGATCGCGCGTTGGTACAGGCCCAGAAGGAGCTCGAGGCTGCGCAGCTTGAGACGCTGCAGCGAAATGCTAACGCGTCAGAGCTCCAAGCCCAGCTTAGACAGCAGCTACGCGAGCACGAACTGCAGCTTGCGAACAGCAGAAGCGAGGCGCTTACTGCTTCACGGGAGATAGAAGCTGGACAGAAGCAGATCCTTAAGCTGGGAGGAGAGCTCGCCGCTGCGCAGAAGTCGATCGCTGACTTGCAGACGGAAGGCGCGAGCAGTGCCCTCGATCGATCAAAGCTGAAGCAGGAGCTGGAGCGCGCAGAAGCCGAGGCGGAGCAGGCGAAACTTGAGAGCGAGAAAGCGCTGAGGCTTCTGAAGGAGACGCACGAACGCAAGCTTCAGGAGTTAATGAGCGCTCATACTCAAGCCACGGAGACGCAACGAGCAGCAGTCGCCAAGCAGTTGGAGCAGCTTGAGACGCAGATGAAGGAGGCGTCTGTGAAGTCTTCGGATGAAAAGGTGGCGGAGCTGAAGAGAGACCAGCAACGAGTCGTAGCAGAGCATGAGGCCGCTTCGAATGCCGCGCAGGCTAAGCTCCGCGATGAGATCGTGGTGTTGGAGACGCAAGTTAAGACGCTGCAAGGACAGCTTACAGCACAGACGCAACG
>JAABLK010000007.1:49346-134059 GCA_012295415.1 Phytophthora chlamydospora | reverse complement strand
TCCCGTGTCCCTCCCGCCGCGCGGCTTCCTGGGGGGGCCTGCGACTCCCCCCCCCCCCCTGTCCCCCATTCGAGATCCCCCAACGCGGCAAACGCTCCAGCGCCCGTAGCACGCCACCGCCTCCGCTTCCCCAGACCGCACCATCCCGCCGCCGACAGCAGCCGCCCGGGGAAGGATCCTTCGCCGTGCCCACAGGCCGCTGGTGTACACATGATCAGGGCGATGACCGCTTGGCACCGTGCAATGGAGCGATTTTACGATATCGAGCGGACCATCTAGTGACTGAATAATATGGACCTGGGAGATTGGAACCCTGACGATGCCTGGAAGCTGGATTGTCTGCTGCCTGACCAGATAGAAGAGAGGTTGGCATGTGTGGACGTTCTAGGCGACTACTTTTGGGTGACATCGCTCCGGGACCAAGAGTGGCTGGAACTTTCATGTTTGGATCTGGGTCTGAAGGCTTTGATCGAGTTCTATAAGAACGACCATGGTATCTACGCCATTCAATTGCATATGCTGAGGTATCCTGAGTACGATCGGGACGGTCTTAAAGAAGCAAGAGCGTGGTCTTAGCTTCACAGCGCTATGGAGAGAAATCTTCAAGATAGTTTGATGAGGGCTGAGCAGTGTGCAGCGGTTAGTGGCGACCGCAAGCTGTGATTCTTTGCGGTCGTTCACTACGACTCAGATCACTGGTGCGCAGTGGCGGTCAATTTTGCGGAGTTCACGGTGACTATTTTCGATCCACAACAGACAGGAAACAGATTCAATGCACTGAGGAGCTTCGCCAGCATTGAGCTGCTACCTTTACTGCCGACTCCACCGTCCCCGAAGCGCTACAGGTTCAAACAAATGGACTGGATTGTTCAATTCGACTCATACAACTGTGGGGTCTTCGGGGTCGTGTTTTTCGAGTTAATGCTTCTAGATGTCAAGCAAAGCGGACTTGATTCGGAAGTAGCCATGCAGTACTTTCCCTACAGACTCCTCAGTCACATCTTAAGAACAATGTAGTCAGCGTATTTGCTTACTCTTAACTTATGGAAGCCGCTGCACTCGCCCGGGAATTTTGGAATACACTAGAAAGCGTAAATAGCGAAGCTTGCATCAACCGTGAAGACTTCGTGAAAATCGAGGTGATGCCCCACCATTACTCTCGTTTTGAGGACCTTTTCCACACTTTTGCAGGACGGTCTGCTTTAAACCGCTCCGGTTCTGATGCGAAATCTGACCGCCAGATGTCGGGTCTATCCACCACATGGAGGTCAAAAACAGCTGAAAATCCACCGAAATGTGCGGGAATGTGCAGACTGTGTAGTAATGTACCCTTACAATGTGCATGGAGCCTCTGTCGATGTCATGGCCTTCAAATCGTGAACATCGGAGGTGTCGACCTTAAACATATCGCCCTGCTTCACCCCTTAAACTCTTCCCTGTCACTTTGAACGCTATAAGACCGAGCGAGACTAGATAATGGTTTGTCCTGGGTTTAAGCCCGCGCGCTCCGCACACGGATCTTAAACCACAGGCGTTGTTTCGGCTTGCCGAGCACATTTGGCTTCACCCCCTCCTGGATGAGGTGTTGTGAACGATCCATTTACATTCATTCTTTCCTCTTTACAAACGTTAAGGTCCCCATGTTGTGGTTTAATCAGTATCTTGGGTGTACAACTTGAAACACGACTAGCATGGGTGCATCAAGCGCTATAAGGCGAGGCTGAATTAAAACAGGAGTTTGGGTTAACTTTCAGGAGACATACGCGCCAGTTGTGAGATCTGAGTCAATCGGAGCGGCTATTGTACGTTCTACTCACAATTTTCATGCACGGTTAATCGAACCAACATAACATCAAATTGTCTGTAACAGCATTAGTTATGAATTTATAAAGGTGACTAGTGTGTCCCACATCATCGGAAACTTTCGAAGTCAGCCAGTCAGCCAGTTCTCAGTTCTCGACGTCGGCAACATGATCATGATCGATGAAGCTGAAATTGCTGCAATTGTTGCAACAGCTACCGCAGATCCCAAGATATTTGTTCGTCCGACCCCCCTGTGTATGAGGTTTCTGGGCGACGTTTACAATCCGCTCGAAGGACATCTCCCTCGACAACAACAGCATCTGAGGCTTCGGGAAGATGCCCCCCATCCTCGCAAGGACCTGCCTTCGACGTCGTCATCTGTTCGTGTTTCACTGTACCCTTTGCGTGAGCGAACCCCCACCGCAATCCGCGCCGTCGCCAGCACCTCCTGCGCGCGATCATGCACGTGTTTTGCTGAGCAATAATACTATGTAGCATCGACTACAACTGGTGGTACAAGGTGTTGTCAAAGACACTGTCGGAATGCGCGATTCATCGGGCAAGATGCTGGAGACTTTCGCTGCAAATGGAGCCAATTTCGGTGATATCCTCCACAAACTCTGGGGAAGCTTCAGCTGCCAGATTAACCCTTTCGCGATGAGAGGGCACATTTCTCGCACTTTAATGCTGTTTTCAAAACACGGTGAGAAAATACCTTGTAAAAGGGCGAATTTTGCGCCCTTTTAGCCTGATTCCGCTTTCGGCCAACTGTGTAATATTACTACCAACCAGAACAGTGATTGGAGGGTATTTTTCACTCGCGTCTTCGAGGTGTATTTTATTGCCCCCCGCGCCGTAATCAGCAGCGGCCTCACCGCCGCATCATCGACCACTTGCTGCAAAAACGATGAGCACCGTGCAGCCAGTCATAGCACCATACATAAGTTAAGACGAATGCACCACAAGCTGCTCCCGTTTCACCGTACAAGAATCGACAGAAATGCGCACAAGTTTCACTGACGGAGAAGACAAGCTACTGGTGCAGATCGCACTTCAGTTCGAGAGGGAAGCCTTCACATCACCTGGGCATATGTGGCCCGTCGGATGAAGACCAAGTGCTCTGCGAACGAGCTTCGTCTTCGACTGGCCAGCCTCAAGAGGACTTACGGGAAGACCATTAGTGACTTTCTGCCATGCGTATTTAGCGGCTTGGCTTCGAGACGAATTTTAGCCACACGAGCCCGGTCGCCTCCATCTTCCCGCGCTTCCCAGACGCTTATAGTGCCGACACATGCACCGCCTCCCCGTCTTGACAGCTCGCCTGAGACCACAGGTTCGGCTTGCCTTTCTGAAGGGTCTGGCGGCCATGTCGTCATTGTCGACGAAGCCAAGTCCTCAAATATTGCTGTCACCAAGACCGTGAGCGCCGCCTCCACCACTACCCTCCATAGCGCCACCACCAAGGCCCTGGACATGCCAGCCTTCCCAAGCGGCTTCGTCTCCAAAGCCAAGTCCTCGGGCGGCGCCACTGTCACGTCCGTGAGGGGCTCCGTTGGCTTCAGCAGCCTCGACGCTGAGTCTCATGTCCGTGTCGCCATTGCCGCCGCCCCCCAGCACGCGAGCAGGTCTGCCACCAAGTCGACGTTGAGCTCCTCCGGCTTTGTCGCAGCAGCCAAGTCCACACGCAACATTACGTCCCAGTTTGGCAGCATTGCCACCACCGTGGGAAACCTTACCGTTGAGTCTCGAAAATGTCTGCGCATCCCACGGCTAGCAGCGGAAGCCGTTAGTTTCATTTTTGGGAGAATCAGTGCGCACGATGTTCGCCAGCAAGCCGGTCGAACCTATGGAAATGCTGGAGAAGTATTGCCGTCGGGGGTCTCAAGAATACTTGAAGCTGTTGGACCGCTTGGAGAAGACGACGTTTTCCTTGACGTCGGAGCTGGTGTGGGCAACATCGTCGCCCAAGGTGCGCTTGAGACGGACGCCAGGAAGAGCATTGGCGTCGAGCTTCGCAAAGATCTGGTTGCACTCGGACAGAGCTGTGTACAACAGCATCTCAAGTACCAACCACTGCTTGGTAAGGTTCTTCTCAAGCAGGCAGACGTGCGCGATGTTTCGCTGTCAAGCCACCCTCCCCTTTGTGAAGCCACCGTTGTCTTTGCTAGCATATTTTTATCTGAAGAGGATGCGAAGTTGGTGGTCTCACGAGAACTTGGCGCAATGCCAATGGCACGTGTCGTTCTGTCTACATTGCAGTTTTGTTCAAGACATCGCTCCACGTGCTGTGAGCCCTACTGGAAGTGCTGGAGTCTAGCGCGTCAGATAGAAGTACATTGTAGCAGGAAGTCGACGTGCCATCCTATTTACATATATTATAGGAAACGTTAGCCCAAAATTGTTTGCCCATTGCCACGCGTGGCTGCGTTCTCATGCAGCATTGCTATGCAGCACCGCCGCCACGATCTGCCTTTCCTCCATGTCAGGGGCAGTGTAGGCAATAGCGCAACCACTTCATCAAATGAATGTAATACTCGGCCTACCATAACAAAGTAGTAGAGTTAGTCCCTAGACGTGTAGGTGCGAGTTGATTGTGAAACAACGACTCCCTCAGACACAAAACTGAAAATGCATGACCAATTCTTGCTTGGACCTCCTGGCATACCCGCCGGGAGGTGGGTTCAGGTGCGCGCGGGTCTATGCCCGCAACTTGTGGGTACCATAGTACCTAACTGAACCCTGCTGGGAGTAGTTTTAATCTGAAATGTTTGAATTGTGTCTGAGGGAGACGTTTACGACGATTTTGTTCACAGAGATAATAAATTCGAGTGCGCGCATACCTGGTTGCAACGCGTTAAGTCTAGGCCATTTCAGTGAAGAGATGGGCTTGTTCATCGCGGTTGATTGTGACTGAGGGACTCCGTTTTAAGTACTGCAAATACAAAATTTCATCGAATTGTCTCTTCGCCAATTTTGTGTCTGTGGCGGCAACTCCGCCAAGGCCAAGTCCGCGAGCACTGTCAGAACCAAGTCCGCGGGAAGCTCCAACACCAGGGTTATACGCAGCTCCAACACCAGCGGCATGCGCGTCGCTGCCACCAACTCCGTGCCCAGCACTGCCGACCCGAACTGCCTACCCTTCGTGTGTGTGGTCTGTGACGGCAACGCCGCCAAACTGAAGTTCGCGAGCTGCTCCATCTCCCTGACCATGCACAGCACCGCCATCAACTCCGTCCTCAGCATCGACCACGCGAGCTGCGTGTCTGCCGTGGCGGTTGTCTGTGTCTGCAATGCCGCCAAAGTCACGTCCGCGAGGTGCTCCACCTCGTTTGTAGGAATGACCGTCCGCAGTTGAGAATCGTCATCGTATCGGGTCCAACCTATCGACACCTTGCATGTTGGTGTTGTACTGAGCAACACATGCTGGGGCTGGAAACGACTGCCTCTCGTTCCCAACCATACGGATGACTGAGGTAGCATTTGTAGAGTCAGCATTGGAAACCAAATTAGCTACATTCCCGTCGCACCACGACACTGCCAGCATACTATGGTCGTGCGGGACAACCTGACGACAATCTCCGCGGGCACAGTCGTCCTTGTGCAGTATAGTGTGCGCTGGAAAGTGCTTGCTGTTTGCTCGGATGGTTCCTCGTCCATAAAGACCCTTCAGTCAAAGCTCTTGGAGTAGTTGGACAGAGGTATAATAGTTGTCCATATTGACGACGCGGTTTGTTCCAAACCGTGGCCTCGTCACCTCTAGCACATGCTGTCGGATTTTGGACACTTCCTCCAGCTCCTCTCTCAAATTTTGCGCATCAGCTTGATCCACCACACCACTTAGTCTTGTCAAAACGTCGCTCCGGTTGCAGTGGAGCTTGTAATTCAACGCGATCCACGTCGTAGAGCAGCACACCATGTATAGCCTGAAATGGTATTTTCCCGTCGGCTTCATGGGATTATACACAATCATGTGGCGGCCTTGTCGCGAGCACTTGCTTCGTCGAGAGCAACATCACGTCCCATGTGAATATACTGACCGCCAGTATTCTTGAGCAAGTTCGGGAATGGCCGGATGCGAGCCGCTGCATCTTTTCTAGCGTGTTTGGAGTAGCATTGAAGCTTAGGCACTGACGGATCAGCTTGAATCAATGCAGAGTCATCATACTGTCGAGCGATGTGGAAACGCCACCAAAAAATTGATCTTTGGCTTGCGCGCCCCTGTAATTGGCGTACGCGCATTTGTCGTTCATGGCCATGAAAAAGAGAATGCCCAGGAAAACCATCAGCTCGTCGAGAGTGAAAGGGGCTACCATCCGAATGCTGTTCGCCACAGCGTACTTATTCGTCTCACGCAAAACTTGGGCAAAAGTACAGGGGAACGTACGCGAAGAATTGGAGCTAGCAGAATGCTCGAACAAGTGCTTGAACTCAGGACGCAAGTAGGTATTCGTCGATCCCTCGCCGTGCTGGTACAAGTACGAAGGCGCTGCAACTTCACCGGTCGCATGCTTCGAATGGCTTCAACTTCTGCGAGGCTGGTTGGAAGTAAATCCATGGGATCGACAGCATCGAGCACCTCTTCTTCTTCGCAATCGGAATCGTCCTCCTCGAAGTAGATTTCTTCTGTAGGATCAGGCCGAATCAGTATGCGCCAATCCGCCGGGTTCTTCACTGGTGTTAGCGCAACGTAGTTCTTGATCCCAAGCTGCACAAGCCCAACACTGATGTGCTCCACCGCGCTCTGGAACTGACCGTCCAGCCAGCGAATCTGGAAAAGCGAAGCGTGCTTCCCTTTCTTGACTTGGCGATACACACGGCCAATAATATAGGCAGTACCGATAGGCCGATAGACCTACGCTTTCATCCACCGCTCCGAACGCGACCAGCTTGCTCACGTACACGTCCTGCAGTATGATGGGTGGTGTGCGTGTTGGTGTCGTTGCACCTTCTCGTGCACCAGTGGCTGTTGCTATTCCTGGCTGCGGTGATTCGGGGATGGCAACTCCATCAGCTAGAGCTCGGATGCCGTGTCCAGCAGCAGCAACGATGCTGCCGTCAACTCCTGCATCATCACCAAACCCATAGTTAGCCACGGCACGCGCGCATTCCCCACGCTGCCTTCCGTCCCAAGTCGCACCTGCTGGGCTGGCGGCGCTTGCAGCCAGACGAACCGTTCTTCTTTGTCGTCTACCTACGTGCACTAGAGGCACGGTCTCTTCTGCTTGGTCGTGAGCGACCGCCGTCGCTGTACTGACGCTTTCCATGACTTCATCGAAGCTGACTTCGTTCTCTGCGTTACCAATGAACACCCACCCACCGTTAGCCAAACCACCAACAAATACAACGTTAGTCGCACCACTCGCTGTTGTAGCCCAACTTCCCAAGACGCAACCGCACCTGCAGTGCTTGCGGCTTCCTGATCGGCGTCGCCACGCCTAGATCCTTGCCGGCGACGTTCGGCAGTGGCTGCCTGTCCAGTAGCTCTGCCAGCGACGTCGCCACTGTCTTCTCCACGTTGAGCTCAGCGCCTACGCCACCAACAAGTACAACGTTAACCATATCGTTACCTAGCCACTTGCCATACCGCTGCATGCACAGACATAACGTCTTGCCTGTGTCTTGAACGGCTGCAGCTGCTGCGGCGTCACGGTTGCGCACCTCCTCGACATACCTCAGCACGGCCAGCTCGCCGAGAAGGAAATCAGCACCCTCTACACCATCGTGCCTCCCCCCAGGCCGAATGCATTTGTAACGCGAGTCAAGGCCCTTGGTGGACGGTTTCTTGGACGTCCATCCTGCTTTCTTCAGCGCGGCCCACTCGCCCTTGAACACTGCAATATACTGGCGGACTCCGCCGGTGTTGTATCGACACCAGATCCCGCGCGCCGGCGCTTGCTGGCGCCTACAGGACCGGTACGCTTGCGCTTCTGCCCGGACATCGCTTCCGCCATATACGGTTCCTTTTAGAAAGGAGAGAGGGAATCAGCTGGAAGGCTGATACGTGTCGTGTGTTTGTGGTCAATATAAAGGTTTCTAAATACAGATATTATATGAGTATTTATTCTTTATACACATGCAAACGTACAAGCTATTAAGTCTGACAGTAGGGACCAAACTTTGGGCGCTATGATTTGGCGCGAAAAGCGTTTCATACGCAATCCCCCTTTTGGAATACAGTGTGCAAGATATATGCACCAGTGGTTTGCGTCGAAGATACTTCTGAGTATACCTTAACGGAGTCATACGAACACGAAGATATATGCACCCATTGAGTGACCCACACATTCATAGCTCTGCATTGCCGGGAATACAAATATATTGGATGTGTAGCTGCACCTGAAGCGATTAGCTGGCAGAATGCTGGCGACAAAACGAGCCAGATACAGAGCTATAGCCAACTTGTCGCGTCCGGCAGAGAGTGGTGCGATATATACGCACCAATGGCGCGCGCGAGACCGAAGCGCACCAAAGGCGCACGCGAAAGCCGAAGCGAGCATCATCCTCCGGCCAACGTTGGTGCATCATCACCCAGAAAACGGTCGACGAGGCGAATATCTTCGTAAGTTTCGCTGTTATCTTTTCGTGGTGGAACGCTGTACCATTTCATTTTGACCAATCAAAGTAGTAGAGGGGTGTTTCAGCTGCATCACACCAAAGAATTCACTGATTAGACAATCAAAACGCAACCTAAAAGGGCGCAAATGCGCCCTTTTAGGTTGGACATCATCAGTGCCGACTGCATCGTGTTTGATTTGCACGCATGCCCCGTCTCTATCGACAACTAAAAGGGCGCCTTTTGAGTTTAATTGCCTTGACTTTGTATAGTATAGTCCGTAGAGTCTAAAGCAGCTCCTCGCGAAAGGGTTCATGGCCAGGCTATGAAAGAGGGTGCCACGTGGTCACTTGAAAGACCAACATCGTCAACGCGGAACAAAGTGATGCAATTCAAGGTAAATGGGCGTATCGTTTCGACAACCAATTCAGAAGAAAAGCATGAAACCGTTGGATTGCTTCATTGCGGGGCGAAACTGTCACCTTGATGATTTACACGTACGGTCTTGGCATTTCTAATGCACGGGTCCTCGACGAGATCAAGGTGGCGTGCATCCGACCCGAACAAATTGAATGCTCTGCTGCTACCGAGGTCTCAATCCGTGAAGTGGTGGAGCGGCTACGCAAAGTTGGGGTGCATTGTCTCAAGCAAGCGCGGCAAGATGGCGAATGTGGGCAAATGAAAACATGTGCATTCTGGATCTCTCAACGTGCGAAGTTGCTATTTTGGATCCTCCAACGACTAGGACAAGGGGGTACTCCGACAGCCGTGTAGTGCTTAGCGGTTCACCTTGTGCACCCGTCGGCGGGCTGGTACAGCTCTTTCATTGACACGAGATGCGCACTGGTGAGCGTAGGACGTCCTTGTAGGGCCTTGAGAGGGGTGTGTGGATCCGCGAGATACCTCGCCCTCGGGGTCTGCTTGGGCAGCCTCAGACTCCGTCTCCACTTGGCACTTCGACTGTTCCTCGCTTCCACTTTTGGCAATGCTCGGCTACGCTTAGAAGATGGGGGATGTGTACATCAGCTATGTACTGGCTGCGTGGGAATCTGTTCTCAGCCCTGCGTGATTTTGAAAGTGGGCATCCAGAATACTCGACGTTGGTCAAATCCAACGAAGAAATGCTGTTCATGGTTCGTGTTTTATGAACAGTGCAATAAATTTGGCATTGGACTATGTGTGGAACCTGGCGAAGACTTCCTGGCAAAGTTATCTCTTGATAGAGCGAAAAATCTACTGAGGCAGAAATCTGTACAAGAGGTGATCCGGATCTACGAAATGCGGAGGGTACAAGTTCAGTCATGTCACCTCCTTGACTTCTACATAGATGCATTCTCGTCGTGGATCCTCAATAGTGCTGCCAGCTCCCATATGACGAACGGCCACTGCGACGCCGGCGGGTTTCGAAGGTGACGGGGCCGCTGGGAGTACGTGTTACAAGCGTCGCTTGTCAACCGGTTGTCACGGATTGCGTTTCCTCCGGGAGTCGTACTACCGTGAGGAAGTTGAAGACTTTGTACGGCCCAAAAAGCTGCTGTCGATTCTTTCCCCGAGTTCTAAGGGACTGGACATTCGTTTTAAAGGTGATAGCTGTATGATTCAGCGCAAGGGCAAGGTGTAACCCGCGTGCTAAAAATGAGCATCATGTATGTATGGAACGTCCAGGCCAGAACGAAGTAAGATCGCTCCATCCGCAGAGACCAAAGCAGACGTGTGGCTTGCGTGATTAGATCACCTCTCGAAACATCGCATGCACGCGGTGTCGCGTTTGGTCGAAGGAATTTCTGACATGTGGCGCTGACCGAGCTGTGCTTGTGGTGAATTGGCAGCCAACCCGTTCTCGCATCGCACGTGATGACGCATGCGGCGACGTCGACGCGTGGGGCTTACTACACCGGACCTTCACCGATGACTTGCCTCGATAAGTTTCATTCTACTTGCTAACGGACAAGTCTGAAGTCCTCGAGTGCTGCGCAGAGTACCATAAACTCGCCAAGATATAGACAGGTGCGACACTAAATGCTTGCGTGTCAATAATGGAGACGAGAACACGAGCAACATATTTTAGAAATTTACTCGCAGCACGGCATCAAACAATGACCCCATACACGCCCAGTCAAACTGGCTAGCCGAGCGGATAAACCACACGATTGTTGAACGCGGTAGATCAATAATCTACTACCACCAAGTTGATAAATGCTGGTGTGCGGAAACGGTGATATCAGCCATGTACTTCACGAACCGCATCACAATCACCCGCGAAGGAAATTCTCCATTCCGCCGATATAGGAACACCTTCGCGTCTTCGGGTCACGTTTCTTCGTGTATGTAGGCAAGCCATTCCAGGGCAAATAGCAGAGCAAGGTGCGCAAATCCACGTTGATAGGGCCCCAGAGAACGCTAAAACACACTGCGTTTGGAACATACGTTTGGAACATAAACGCGATGTCAACGAGCACCTGCCCTCGACGCTACAGACACTGAGTGAAGACTGCTAAAGTTCATACCGCGCGTCAATGATGACCTTGACGACGCTACTAATATATCACACTCTCCTACTCCCAATGGTCCAACTGGTGACGAAGACGTGGGCATGACCGTTGATGTTGCAGATGTCGTGGCTAACTCGCCACGATAGAAAAATGCAATGACACAGCTTTATCGCTAGTGCCCACTACGAAGTTAGACGGGTATCAAGCTGCCATTCTAATAGCAGGACGCACACAACGAGTGCGGACGAGCCGCACTTTCCCGATGATCTTGGCAACGCACCGGTTCGAGGATACTCAGATGAGGAGGGAGAGGGGGGGGGGGGGGGGGGGGGGGCTTCGTGCGGTAAACAGACGCCGCCATCCTTGCTGCGCTGTGATGGATCCTGTCATGTCAGAAACGGGGGAGCCATATTTTGCGGCAGACGAGCATATGGCTGCGCTGTCGCGCGGTACTACCCTCGGCACCGAAAGTAGCATCGCAAGTGTCGATCGAGTGGACACCGCCAACGATAACCCGTTGTGTACTTAGGTAACTAGTTAAATTGAAGGAGTCGACTCTCTCTCGACAACCCAGGTGCGCGCATTACGATGGACATGGCCGTTGTCGTCACCTACTTCGTGAGCTCGCTGCAAGCGGCGCGTTCTTCTGAAGAAAAAGGGGATCGCTAGAGCCGAGCACAAACTGAACGTTTCTCGCGCTGACTGTTCGTCACGCATGAATCAATAAATCGAGGGTGTTCGTATCGGGCTGTTACAAGCGCAAGCTTTACCTGATTATGATTCGAGAGAAGGGCTCTTTCAACCGAGGGGTTCTACACTTTAGCGTGCGCCACACCAAGCTCTCTTGCATCTTATTCGGCCCGTTTTTTGTTTATTTGTCAGCGACAATAAAACACATTACGGTACGGCGCATCTTCTACGCCCCATGCCCAGAGCGGGCTCGCACGCCACCACCGCCCGCTAACTTCCGATCCCGCCCGCCGCGGCCACCCGAGCTCAGCAGTCAACCGCGGCAGACAGCCCACGCAGAGACACACAGAGCCGATCCTCGCCAACTATTAGTCCCACCCGCACGGCCCGAGTCACCGCGGCCGCCTCCGCGCCAGCCAAGAAAACAGCCAGCGGGGCAGCCCCAGCAACACCGAGAGCAGCAGTGCTGAGAAGCCGAGTCGCGCGCCCCTCCCCCCCCCCCTCTCTTCGTGAACGCACGCCGCGAGCGGGAGCGCCGCGCCGATGAATGAGCTCACGCCCAGTCATCCCGCGCCGCCGCCGTCGCAGTCGCGCGGCCTGGCCACGCCCTACGCTTCCTTCGCGGCCATGAACAACGCCAACGTCGTCAACCTCGCCGCTAAAAGGTTTGTGGCTCGCTCGATCACTCTACACTTTTTACGATTGCCTTTGAAGTTGAAGCGACAAGGCGGGTGTCAGCCCCCACCCCCTTCCCCTCGCTCTGATGAGGAAAGGAAAGCTCTTCCTTTTCGTCTACAAGTTCGTCTGGGTTGGGGTGGCGTGGCAGCTTTCCCCTGCCCCCAGGTCGCTCCCCGTCCCGCATCGGCAACATACGACCAGCGAGACGGAAGGACGAGGAGCGAGTGGGGCGTCCGCCTTAAGCAGACACTTCTTGCAATGACTGGTTCGCGTTCAATCTGGCGGTGACCAACCTGTTATTTTTTTCGTTTCTCGTTTGCTTGCAGCTTCCAGGGGGTTCCTCGAGGCAGCGTCAATCTGGGCCCAGCCAAGTACCATTCGCATCCGCAGCAGCAACAACTGCAGCAGCTGAACGAGTACCATGCTGGGCCTTCCGCGCCTTACTCGCACATCAAGAGCTCCGCGGACAGCCGAGCAGTGACTGGCAACGCCGGCAAGTTCGATTATGCAGACTACTCGCCACACCCGTCGCAGCAGCAGCAGCAGCAGCAGTCGTACGCAGCGCCATACGGCTACCCATCCTATGCGCAAAACTACGGCTCAACC
This sequence comes from Phytophthora chlamydospora, assembly GCA_012295415.1. Lineage (NCBI taxonomy): Eukaryota > Oomycota > Peronosporomycetes > Peronosporales > Peronosporaceae > Phytophthora > Phytophthora chlamydospora. Next base: position 121,237 of record JAABLK010000007.1, on the reverse strand, counting down.
AGTACGGGAGAATATCAACAGCAGCAGCAGCAATACCATGGAGGCTACGCTCAAGTCGGCGAGACGAATCCCCTGGGCATGCTTGTGAGCTCGGCGACGAACCCACAGGCCCCTGCGGATGCCATGCCGCACGAACCTGTAAATATCGGGCTCAAGGACACCGGAGACCGCAAGTACCGGCAGTCGTACGGCGTGGTGTCCACCGGTTCGTTCCTCAGCTCCAGTGGCGGTGGCTACGTGCATGGCATCGAGCGTCCTGGCAACGTGGTGCAGATCAAAGCGACCCCGAGCAACTCGCAGTCGATGTACCAACGCTCGAACATGTACGCGGGCGGCGCGACGTACTATTCGCAGCAGCAGCGCACACAGGAGCCGACGCAGCAGCACAACCCGCTCGATCTGGTGCCTCCAAGCGCAGCGATGGGAGCTAGCTTCGACCCTAACGGTAATGGAGCTTCTTCCAGTATGGGGCGCGCTGGGATGTTTAGTGCTGGGCCGCGCATGCCGCAGTTTAGCGCCAGTGGCTCAGGAGCTTCCTTGACGACGCGGTTGAAGGACGGGGGCGTAGACATCTCAACAGGAGCATCATCGAGCGGAGGCCACTTGCCGTTTATGCAGCAGCAGCAGCCGAAGTCGCTGGAGGTGACGCACTCGACGTCGCTGTATTCAGATGTTGCACGCTCCACGACGTCCATGGCGATGGTGAGTTTGTCCTCAGATGGTCCGGCGTCAGTCAATGCAAACGCTTTGTATCCGCCCCACGCAGCGCCGCCTCCAGCCCAACTTAATGCGGGCAGCGAAGACTCGTGCAGTTTGTGCAGCGGCACGCATAGCGACAGGATCGCAAACCACTGTGGCCACCGCTTTCATGCGCAGTGCCTTCACACGTGGGGAGGCACGACGACGTGCCCCATTTGCACGCAGGTACGAGCTTTCTCTTCTTCTCTAGCACTTCTTCTGCAGCTTTTTGTATTCATGGAACGTCTTCTTTGCTCTGTGCACTTTGCAGTCCTCCAACACGATCACGAGCCTTCCACAGCCGACTGCAGTCAGTTATGGCTTGGGAGCTGAAAGTGTCTCGGTTTCTGCGATGCCTCCAGGCTCGACAGACCAAGGAGACTTGTCCTTGAATGGGGCGGTCAACAACGAAATGGCCGGTAGCAATTCCGTGTCCATTTCGCCGAATTCGATGGCGATCAACAACTTGCAGGTGAATGGCAACGTATCAGGTGGCCGTCCGCCTCCGATCGACACGCGCATTGTTGATTCTCGCGTGGAAGCGACGACTCTGAGCGGTGGCAAGCGCAGTTCGACGTCCACTCGCTCGGGTTCCAGCAGCAGTGGACGCGTCCGCAAGAACAAGAAGCTGAAAGAATGCTCGGTGCCAGGCTGCGACCGCACGGTCCGCTCACGAGGACTGTGCAAGGGCCATGGAGGCGGTCGTCGCTGCGGGTACGCAGGCTGTGGGCTGAGCGATCAAGGTGGAGGGTTCTGCATCAGTCACGGCGGAGGCAAACGTTGCCAGCACGAGGGATGCGATAACTCGGCCCAGTCGCGTGGGCTGTGTAAGCTGCATGGAGGTGGGAGCCGCTGCCAGGTTCCGAACTGCACGAAGAGCTCACAAGGTCGTGGACTGTGCCGCGCACACGGCGGTGGGCGACGTTGCATGGTCGAAGGCTGCAATAAAACGGATCGCCGTGCCGGTTACTGCGTGACGCATGGCGCCGACAAGAAGTGCATCATCCCCGAGTGCTCCAAGACTGGCCGCATCGACAATATGTGCACCAAGCACTACTTCGAGCGCCACCCGGCCCAGCCGCCTGGAACTGTGAGCACGACGCCTCCTCCTGTCATCACTGTCAACGCCAACACTAGCGCGGCAAGAGCTCGAGCGGAGAGGAAGCAAGCAGTCGAGCAGCAGGCCGCCAACTACTCCGATTCCTCTTCCTTGATGCTTTCTGGATCCGTTCCTACACCGTACGATGGACGGGTGGGCGGTCCGGTGCCCAAGTCGGAGCCATTTTAGCTGTGTATCCTCCTCCGGGTTGCTTGTGGTTCCTGCTGTTGCGAGCTTTCCGCGCTAGTGTAAATAATTTGCTGCGCGGCTGGGCTGGATACGGCAGGGGAGCGAGCGCGAAGGGGATGGATGGACGGGCGTTGTTGGGCGGATCGAGGAATGTATTTGTACCGAGGCGAAATGCGCGAAGTGGAATTGACATGTTAAAGACGCGAGCTGGATGGAGACTCGAGCGATAAGGAAATCGGCTGCTCGGCGACCAAAGATGAAATGGGCGACCGACAGAGAAGTGAAGAGAAGTGAAGACGCGGCGATCACGATGAAGTTTGAAGTGATCAAAGCTGACAAGAAGATGAAGACAAAATGGACGAAAGTCCACGGCCAGATGAAATGAAGAAGGGCCACAACTGAAATTGCAAACTACGCAAGTTGCACCCCCGGAAATTGAAAATGAAAATTACAACTTTTGACGCACCAGGGAGAGCGAAATGCGAAATGCAGTAAAAGAAAAACAAGAAAATTGAAAAGACCCCCAGGGTAGCTCCGCCAGCAAGCTGGCTGGTGCGCAAGGACTCTCTTTTCGCGGTGCGAGGATAAATTCAAGCTGCGGGGAGGAAGGCACACAAGCGAGCAAGCGAGCGAAGAGCCACCCATTGCATATAGGAAAACTCAAGTGACGTGGTAAAGTGAGCGTTCCTCCTCAGGAATTAAAATTGGGGAGGTGAACGTTGAAGAAATAACGAAGCTCACATTTGAATGTTCATATCTCTGCTTCTCTTCGTCTGCCAGCTAGGCTGATTGGGTCTGCGCCGCCGAGAGCTCTCGCTTCAATTCTTGCTGCTTTTTGAGTGACGCTGCTCGCTTTTCTATCACGGATCGAACCAGACTTTTGAGCTCCTTGGCTCGTTCCTCCTTGGCGAGTGCTCGAGCCACCCGACGTTGCTCTTTGTCCGCTTCGACAACCCCAATCCGTTCTAGCAGAACGCGCCTGCTTTCAGCTAATTGATCTTCCGATAGAAGCACTTCATTACTCGTCGTGACCTCCTCAAGGTACGAACCACCACATTCCTCCTCTGAACTCGCGACCTTCGACTTTGCCGCTTGAACCCACTCAAAGCGGCTTTTGACCTTCGTAATCTGCTCGTCCGTCATGTTGTCCTGCTTCATTCTGGTCTCGGCTTCATCCACTTTACCCAGGTACAGCAGGCGTGACACCGCTCCGTTCGTGTTGCGATCAACGGTCTTTTCCGCCCATGACGCTCGAAGCGCTTCGAACTGGAGCTCTTTGGTGTTGTCTTCCTGTAGTTTTACCTCCTCTGAGCTCCAGCAATTGAGACGCCACGTGGTACCACTAGGGGCACGGAAAGAGCGAGTTGTGCGCGGCAGAAGGAGGTTAGTATCTCTCTGAACCGGGGCTTCCAAAAGAGCATTCTCGTCCACTGACGCCGTAGTAACATCTTTCGGTGGCGTGCGGTTAGAGTTACTTCGGAATGGACGTAGCGACTGCAGGTCGTCCGGAACTACACAGGAACTTCTGTCGATGCTGCCTTGAATAATGTACCCGCGCTTATCATCTGCCGGCGGTTGCGCATTCTCCGCAGTAACAAGACACGGGAGTTGGAGTAAGCGAACTTGGCTCTTGGAACTAGCTGCACTGATCCGAGGATTCTGATCACTTCCAAGATCAAACACCTCCAACTTCGCCGCTAGATCAGTCACCAACGTTCCCTCCCTGAAGAGCTCGAGCTGAAAACTTGACCAAATGGAGGCTTTGGGCGCCATGACGACGTCTCGAAAGCACAGCAACGGCTTGTTGGGCTCGTACGTTCCTTCAAAGCGAGTCACTTTCATCTGGTGCGTCGTCGACTTGGTCAGTTCCCATTCGCTAGCCAGCGTGAGCTTCCATTTGCCCTCGCGGACATGGAAGTTTCCAGGACAGCAGTCGACAATTAAAGTATAAGCCACTGACCCGGGGGTTGTAACAGGGAGCGTGACCTTGGCGCAGAGTGTGCTGACCTTCTTGACTTGGCCTGTGGCGTCATTCACGATGGATATATGCGTGAAGCTGGCGAGTAATTCCTCGGATAAATGGAGATCAACTCGCAGTTCAGGCGATGGGAGAGATCCGTCTTCAGTCGGTGGCACAAGCTCGAAACTGTGCTTGAACAAAACATTCCAAGTCTCCGGCAACATGACTGGATAAGTACCGTCGCACTCGTGGACATGAAGAGTAGCTAGGCCCCGCCAGTACGTTGGAGCGTCTTGGAAGTCGACCTTGTGGTCCGATTCCACCTGCATACTGTAGCCATATCGCAGTGTCTTCTGCGGGTAAACTCGATACACGCTATTGCCTGACTCCACTGGAGGAACGCTGAAGTATCCTGAGAAAATCGAGTTGAGCGTCACAATCGCTGGAAATGAGGATCTCGATGTTTTCTTCCTTTCCAGCTCTTCAATCAGGATCACACTGCCGTTCGGATCGACTCCAAGGTGCGTCGCCATCAGCTCCGACGCCTGGCATAGATTATCTGAGCCTTGATCGGGTTTCTCTGGTGGTTGAACAGGCGTAAGCGTTGCTACCAGATTCACAGGAACTTGAGCAATGCGCGGCGTATCGCTCGAGCTGTCCCCAGCAGACTGCTCAGTTGTTGGTTCGGGCATCGACACGACCATAAATTGCACACGTGGAGTCTCAAACGGCACGAGAGCTGCACGACTATCGTCACCCTCGAGAGGAGGTTCTAGATTTGGGCCCCATGCGCGTACGAATGTGTCGGAATAACGGAGAACTGGGTGGACCAGCAGGAATACCAGCTCGTTGACGCCATTCGCTTCTTCTGAAATCGCTGCCGGAGAACCCTGTCGGACAACCTTGAACGTCGTATTTCCTGTATCGCCCACGATGTCCATCACCAACACGACTTCGCCGAAAACCATATCGGCGACGCGGGTGCTGCCGGCGCAGCAAATAACTGCGCGAGGCTGCAAAAATGCCGTCAGCTTAACTGCAACAAAAGGAAAATACAGTCGATATACTCGCGTACCTTTGGCGCGCTTGTAGTCACAGCTGAGTCCGTGATCTCAGCCGGATCCGGGGCCACTTCGGCCGTGCCGTCAGCCACAGATTCACTTTCCAGAACAACGTCGCTAGTTTCTTCAACGTTCTCTGTCTGCAGCGCACTTGGCACGTACTACAAATTCAAAGTAGAAATAGGTAAAAGACGAGTTACAGTGCCTGCTCCTCTATCAGTTGAACCTCACCTGGAGTAGCTGGTGGAAAACATTTTCGCTCAGACTTCGACTCGAGTGCGGCTCCCAGCGAGAAACCTTCCAACTTGTGAGTGACAGTATGATCTGAGCCATATTCTGGCACATACCATCGGTACTACGTTGACGCAGCACTTCAGCTTCAGGTCCATTTGGGTGCATCCAGTGCATTGCTTTATACAGCGCCTTCACCAGCAGAGACGGCCAAATCTCACTTTGCACCGAGCTTGCCAGGTACACGACGTTGCCGTCCGCATCGACTGGGAGCTTATCATCGACATCGATCCGACGCCAGCGGCCGAAGACGAACAGCTTGACGCTATACTTCCCTCCAGGGTTGTAAATGGGATGCTCCGCGCTGTCTTGAGGGTAAATGGCTTGCCACAGAAACGGCACGGGGTTGGCGTCGCTCTCGTCCCTTGAGTTGTAGAGCTGCTCTACTATCCGGAACAACGATGCGAGGTCAGCGTGGATAATTTCACCGTAAGGGATTTCAGGCTTGTACACTGCGTTTGGAGCAATCTCCACTCTTGGAGGAGGCATTACGCCCCATGGGGATGTCGCGTTGCTCACGTCCATCTCGGAAGTTACTGCATCGTCCTCATCTTCTCCGTCGTCCACCAAGTCGTCCGCGTCAAAGTCCACTTCTGCGAGAAGATCTCGAGGACGCTCGTTGACTATGTACGCGATGGCATCTTCGAAGCCCATGTAAACTCTTTCTCGGTGTTGCTGTTCCCGTTCAATGCGCTCCTGTTCTCTGGCCCAAGCCCGAAGTGCCTCGGTTTGTTCGGCACTCCATCGCCGCTGAAAGTCTCGTGGAATCAGCCACGCTTGGTCATGATGATCAGAAGCAGCAGCAGCTGCAGGCAGTGTAGCAGAGCTGGCGGTCGCTGCGCCAGCCTTTTCACTTCTCAAGAACCCGTACTCTTTCTCTCGTGACTTGGGAAGGAAAACCTTCAACAAACAACGCACGGAATATGACCTCGTCAGCATATTCAAAGAAAATGCAAACCCGACACTTATATCCCTACATACATGAGCGTGTTTAGGAGCAGCAACTTTCTTGGGCGGCTCCGGCTCGCCTTTCTTGGCAGGAGCAGGCGCCTTCTTGGCCCCTTTCGGCTCGGGCGTCGGGGCCGGTGGCGTAGCGGGAACAACGGGCGCATCCACGATAACAGGCAAGAACTGGCTCGGTCTCTTCCACGTGATCTCGTCTTTCTTCTCAATTGCCTCGAGCGGGAGCAGCAACTTGTCCGTCGTCAAATAATCTTCGAACGGCTCGTCCGCAGTCCCCCAATGCTCCGGAGCTGTCGTCAAACACAATGAGAAAATCTCCACAGCGTTAAATCTCATCCTAATTCTCTTTGAAGCTCCGATTGAAACGTACGCAGTGCCGCAGGATCCGTCCATTCCGGAAAAACCTCCGTAGGGGCTGCGCCGGGTGTCCACAAGGACGGAATCGACTCAGACGGCGGTGGAGCGGGCACCGCCACTGTTTGACGGTAGATTCTAGCACTCGGCGGTGGATTGAGCGTCGACCCTTGCGGCGCAAGCTTGGATGGCTGCTTCTTGGGCGGCATTCTGGCAGGACACTGAAGCCTCAAAAGGTCGCGACTTGTTGAAGTGGTATGTCACTATCACGGGGAGTGACGGTCTTCAAATTTCANAAGTCGTCCGCGTCAAAGTCCACTTCTGCGAGAAGATCTCGAGGACGCTCGTTGACTATGTACGCGATGGCATCTTCGAAGCCCATGTAAACTCTTTCTCGGTGTTGCTGTTCCCGTTCAATGCGCTCCTGTTCTCTGGCCCAAGCCCGAAGTGCCTCGGTTTGTTCGGCACTCCATCGCCGCTGAAAGTCTCGTGGAATCAGCCACGCTTGGTCATGATGATCAGAAGCAGCAGCAGCTGCAGGCAGTGTAGCAGAGCTGGCGGTCGCTGTGCCAGCCTTTTCACTTCTCAAGAACCCGTACTCTTTCTCTCGTGACTTGGGAAGGAAAACCTTCAACAAACAACGCACGGAACATGACCTCGTCAGCATATCAAAAACAAATGCAAACCCAACACGTATATCCCTACATACATGAGCGTGTTTAGGAGCAGCAACTTTCTTGGGCGGCTCCGGCTCGCCTTTCTTGACAGGAGCAGGCGCCTTCTTGGCCCCTTTCGGCTCGGGCGTCGGGGCCGGTGGCGTAGCGGGAACAACGGGCGCATCCACGATAACAGGCAAGAACTGGCTCGGTCTCTTCCACGTGATCTCGTCTTTCTTCTCAATTGCCTCGAGCGGGAGCAGCAACTTGTCCGTCGTCAAATAATCTTCGAACGGCTCGTCCGCAGTCCCCCAATGCTCCGGAGCTGTCGTCAAACACAATGAGAAAATCTCCACAGCGTTAAATCTCATCCTAATTCTCTTTGAAGCTCCGATTGAAACGTACGCAGTGCCGCAGGATCCGTCCATTCCGGAAAAACCTCCGTAGGGGCTGCGCCGGGTGTCCACAAGGACGGAATCGACTCAGACGGCGGTGGAGCGGGCACCGCCACTGTTTGACGGTAGATTCTAGCACTCGGCGGTGGATTGAGCGTCGACCCTTGCGGCGCAAGCTTGGATGGCTGCTTCTTGGGCGGCATTCTGGCAGGACACTGAAGCCTCAAAAGGTCGCGACTTGTTGAAGTGGTATGTCACTATCACGGGGAGTGACGGTCTTCAAATTTCAAATGTCGCGAAAGTCAAACTCAGACAAGAAGAAGTGAAGTGTCAGGTGTCAAACTGGCAGTTTAATGGAGAGCAGGTATGTGGGGGAAGACACCGCTCCATTACTTCACCGTGTCGTGCGTAGCTCTCTGTTTCCTGTGGGGTTTGAGGCTAACTGTTGCTGTTGTTTGGTGCGCAGGGCGCTCGAGCACAAGACGGTGGCCGGCGGGAAGGACATTCAGGTGGCCTGCCCCACGTGGTAAGTTGGTCTTGCGTTGATTTATTTTTCTTTTAAAATACAGGCAATAGGGTGTTAATTTTAATATTTTCTGACGACTGAATGTGGTTTGTCTACAGCACGTTCCTGAATGCCGCCGACGCCACTTCCTGCGGAATGTGCGGGTGCGTAGATGAGAGCGGAGGAGCTGGTTGAGTTGTCTGCGTTGAACTTATTATTTATTATTTATCACGTGAACTCCAGGGCGGAGATAAAGCCTCCGACGCACGATGTGCAGGCGGACGGGAGCTGGAAGTGCGGTGGATGGTGAGGAGGCTGCTCGCTTTGATAGATTATTTTCTTGGTGAACTGATGACAATTTTGTGATGGAATTTCGTTGGAATAGCGGCACGGAGAACCGACGAGCAGTGAAGGAGTGCTCGCAGTGCCGTCTTCCCTTCTACTCGCTGGTGACGACGGCAGCGCCGGCTCAAATCTTCTGCTCCCGATGCGGCTTTCTGAACGACGGAGGCAACTTGACCTGCGTGCAGTGCGACTACACTATCCGCTCAACGCTCGATAAAATCAGTACCGACCTGCGCGATAGCACCAACTTCCTCGCACGAGACATGGGTGTGAACATCCACGTCAAGTGTCCTGGGTGTCTGGTGGTGTGCTACGTGCCGCCAGCCACCGCGTGTCTGCGCTGTGGCGCTTGTCACACGTACTTTGCGTCGCCTTCAGTCGGGGAGGTGACGAATTTCCACATGACGCGTCTGGCGTCGTCCATCTCGAGCTCATTCATGGGGTTCTTCGGAGGGAAGCGGGAAGACAGTGAGGCCACCCGACGACAAGAAGAAGCTCGAGAAGCGCCTGTCGGCCGCTTGATTGCTGCAGGCAAAGATGTTGTCAATTCGCCTCGCCACTCGTCAACTATCAGTGAAGCTAGTGAACTCTCTACGAGTCTGCAGCAGCTTGACGATAGCGAAGTGTCTGGCGACGAATCGGAGGAGAAGCCTAACGTTTCTCAAGTCCAGGAGCCTGTTACCAAACCGAAGGCTCAGGAAAAAGCATCAGTTGCGGAAGACGAGAGCGACAAGAAGACACAGGAGCGCACGAGTGAAGTCCTGCAGAGAGAGCCTTCAGTTCACAGCCGAAAGGAGATTCCTTTCTCGTCGGATGATCTATCGTCGAGCTCTGGAAGCTCTGGGAACGATCAGCCAATGCTTGCTCGGTCCATGCCGCTCCGTGCAGCTCTTCCGCCGCCACGACAAGAGCTCGTGGAAGTGGAGGGAGATATCGTGGAGCTATAGTACTCTGTCGTAAGGGGTTAATGCGGAGCTGCACGCGTCAACTGCAAGAACGAAAGGAATATATGAATTGATTAGGATGCTAGCTCCGCCTAGAAAGGCTTGATCAAAGGCAAGTTACCTCGTCTGCTTCTGTCTTGCTAGCGAGATCCTGAGCGTCGTCTCTTTCCAACCAAATACCAGAAGGAGTATTGCAGTAGCGGGGCGAAGCTGCGGCGTAGCCTACAAGGGAAAGCTTAAGCTTTGGCTTTGTTGTTTTTTGCTACACGTTGCGCTTCGCAGCGCTATGCCGGCAATACTGATAATAATAATATTGTTAGGAAGGACGATGTGTGTGTGTGCAATGGGCCACGTCACCATCGCCGCTCATCGTAGTGGTTGGTGTAGCGCTCCTCGGGCATCGAGTCCCACCGACTGCGGCGGCCCTGACGCGGTGGCGGGGCCTGGTACTGGTCTCGTGGCGAGTAGTGGTCGTCACGATAGGCCGGCTGATCGCGCTCCACTTCCGCGTACGGGTTGGGCGGCATCCCGCCTCGAGGGGGCGAGTAGCGAGAGGCCTCTTGCCACTGAACGTTCTGTGACTCCATACTGTGCGAGTGATGCAGCTTCGGTCGTTTGCTCAACGACGGCGAATCCACGCCATAGCGATCGGTCTGCTCGTAGCGGGGATACTCGGTGTACCGGTCGTCACTGAAGCTGCGGTCAGAAGCAGCAGACGCGCTGTTGTGACGGCGTAGCGTGGGTGAAGAACGTTGCGGCTGGTCGTATTGGTAGGACGATCTGCGGTAGCCCAGGTGGCTGTTTCCGCTGTCACTCCTCCCACGACTCGACGATGTCGGAGTAATGGGCCGATGAGGCTCCTCGGCCGCAGAGTAACCTGAGTACAACGGATCCGCAGCGGATGCAGCCAGAGACGCTTGTCTCGCACGGAATTCGGCGCGTTGTTCCTCCAGTTGCTTGAGCTCCATCGTCTCCGCCTGGCACGCCACGTCGTAGAGTCTCTCTAGCGCTCGTTCCTGTTGCTCGGCCTCTTCCGCCGGCGTCGTGCCCGGGAGGAACGAGAACAAGTCCATATTCTCCAGCCCACGCAGCTCACAGATCAGTGACTCCCGCTTCGAGGCTTGGTCTGTGAGATTCGTACGGTACTGCTCGACATGGCCGCGGCTGTTGTCAAGGTCGAGATCGTACACTTGCTGGTCCATCTTGCTCCAGGCGATGCCCCCAACGGGCGGGAACGTCTCCTCTCCTATCACAATAACGTCGTCGTCTTCCTGGTCCTGCTCTCCGCACGCATGGTGGAAGACACTGATGCTTGACTCCAACTGGAACATCCGATCGCTGAGCATATCGGCGCTGATGGTCGCGTTCACGAGGTCCTGCAGGTGCGCGGCCAACTGCGCAGTAGCCGCCGACTCGGCCACCTCCGGCATATCCTCGAGCACGCGCTCAACCGTCGTGTCGCTCGTCATCTCCCGCAGCAGCTTGCTCTTCTTCTCCTCCTCACCTCCGGTCTTTGGGGCTTCCTCTCTGCATGAAAAACACACAATACTATCAGCATAACGCGCTCTACCCAGTGGTAGAGAATGGACAACTCTTACATCGGTGGTTTGCCGGCGCAAACGTTCTCCAGCATAGCCAGCAGAGGAGGCGTCACGACTCCGCGCTCCTTCCAGATGCCCACGATCTTGATGGCGCAGCGCTTGACCTTCTCCTCCCCGTCGGCCATGACGTACTGATACACATCCACCAGCGTCTCCTCGAAGGCTGCAGCGATATGCCGCCCGAACTTGCGCACGCCCACTTGCATAGCGTCGTTGGCCACGTACAGGTACACGATCTGGTGTTCGGCTTCTCCCTCTCGCAGTAGCTCGCGCCACACCTGCACCATCTCGGGAAGGCTTTGGCGGTACGTCAACATCCACTGTGAGACCTTCTGGATGCTCTGCGTCGTCACCTTGGCCGCCCGCAGCAGCCGCTCCAGCTTCTCACGCGAGTACACCATCGCAGTCGGGATTTACGGATGGAAGGGCTGGTGGCATGGCATTCTTTACATATGATGTCACTAAAGTGGGAGGATTCAGTTGAGCTATTGAACAGCATATATGAATATATTAGAATATATATATTCTAATTCATCAGATTTTGGTAAATGGCTACACGTTGAAGTGGTGGTCGACCTCATCGATAGCAGCAATGAATATGCTGCCGGCATGGCTGTGGTGCTATGAGCAATCGGCGAGCCTGGTGCCTCCAACGTGCAGGAATTTCGATTTCGAAACGACCTTGACGCCAGGAATAGGAGACTCGTGCCTCCACTTCGGGCTGCTGGCCGGTGGGCGGTTGCGAGAACCTTTTCCAGTGCCGTCCGTTGGGCGCTAGTTGAGGTTTCGCCTCTTGCAAACGAGTCCAAGCCAAGCCAGCGCACTGGTTGCTTTCAGCGGGGGGACAGCGGCACCATGTTCATGAACGGATCGTCGTTCGACGATGACGCACCTTCGCGCGGAGGCTCGAGAGCCCGCAAGGGCGGGTCGCGCGACGACGACGTGTCGGATGTCGTGGAGGTGCTGACGCTGGAAGACCGTCCCAGCGGAAGCGGTGGAGTGTCGGCCCACCCGAACTCTCTCAAGGACGACGACGACTTGGAAGGAGAGGTGGGCGGCGCCGAGTATCTCTCGGGTGCGCGCTCCAACGTCATCCAGCAGCAACGTGAACTGCAGAAGAAGAAGCTGCAGGAACGCATGGGAGGAGGTACAATGTGTTGGCTTCATATCTGGCTCAATCCGTGTCTGACGGTCTGTTTGTGTTGCAGGTGTTGTGCGCACGACGCTCCCCAAGCAGTACTCGGCTCCTCGAGCGATGGACGTGGACGAACGACCCTCGTAAGGCTGCTCAGCGTAGCTCCTGTGTTCGTATAGAAGAAACCACTAACTTCCTCGTTTATTTGGCTCCTTCTAGCCGCTTTGGCCGGGACGACGATGAGCTGGATGAAGACGCGCCGGCAGGTCGACCCCCGATGCGCCGCGCGGGGTCATCTCGCCAAAGTGTCAATAGCCGTGGCAGCTCGGGCGGCCAACCGTACTCGCGCCGCAGTCGCGACGACGACGACGACGATGCCGATGATCGACGGCCAAGTCGTCCTGGAGGCTGGGACCGCGACCGTGACTATGACAGGGACCGAGACTACGACCGAGACCGTGATCGCGGAGCCAGCCGTGACCGTGAGCGCGAGCGCGAGCGCGACCGAGGCGGACGTGGGGAGCGTGGCTTCTCTCGCGACCAAGACCGCGACCGAGAGCGCGGGCGTGGGCGCGATCGCAGCGATAGCGACGACTCGGACCGCGATCGCTCTCGAACGCCCAAGGGCACGCGCAGCGGATCCCGTCGAGGAAAAGACTACGACGATCCGCCACCCAAGAGCACCAAGCGCGGGTCCGCCAACAGGTATACAGCACCTTTTGCCTTGATTCCTTGTAGTGTGCTGGAACCAACGACTTTTCTGTCACTGACAGCGGGCGTGGTGGCCGTGACGACGACGACGACGACGACGACCGCCGCGGTGGCGCTGGCGGCCGAGGAGGATACTCGCGCAACGTAAGTCTACGATGAATTGCTTCGTGTGAAACAGTGCGGTTAATGATCCTTTCTGACACTGGTACAGGCGAGTGCACGCGGCCGCTCGCATTCCCGATCGCGTTCCCGCTCAAGATCTCGTTCCCGCTCGCGATCGCCGTCCAGGTCGGCATCGGACGCTTCGTCCGACGACGATCGCAACCGCAACGCAGCCACTTCGTACGATCCAGCGGCGAATGGGCGAGATGGCGACAAAGGGCGCCCTGCTGCTGCCAACGTGCGGAAGCCGAAACTCGACATCGCGGACATGCGCGCCTTCATCATGCGCCCCATTCCCAGAGCTTACGACGTCGTGGAGTGCTACATCGAGCGCAACAAGTCCGGCGCCAACAAGATGTTCCCGGAGTACTGTCTGTACATGAAGGAGGGCGACCGCTTCCTGCTCACGGCCAAGAAGCGCCCGAAGAATCGCACCAGCAATTATCTCGTCTCCTTACAGCGTGGAGATTTACTGCGACGCGGCAGCGACAACTACGTGGGCAAGCTACGCGCCAACTTCCTGGGCACCGAGTTCACCATCTACGACAACGGGTCGAACCCGAAAGATGCCGATCAGCAGACCATCACCAGCAACCCTGCCGGCATTCGCCAGGAGCTGGGCATTGCAATGTACGCGGCCAATGTACTGGGCCACCGCGGGCCGCGGAAAATGAAGGTTTGTGTGCCCCGAGTGCGTGACGACGGCACGCGTGTGGTCTGGAGGCCACTGGGCAAGGAGGATGAGATGGTCAACAAGTGCAAAGAGCAAGACCACACCAACCTCACGTACCTCATCAACAAGCCGCCGCGCTGGAACGACCAGGTGTGCGCCTACGTGCTCAACTTTAACGGCCGCGTGACCATGGCCTCCGTCAAGAACTTCCAACTCGTGACGCCGGAGGACCAAGAGACGGTCGTGCTGCAGTTCGGTCGCGTCGGCAAGGACCTCTTCACGATGGACTTCCGATGGCCGCTTTGCCCCCTCCAGGCCTTCGCCATCACCCTGAGCAGCTTCGACTCGAAGCTCGCTTGCGAGTAAGGCCAAGAAGCAGAAAAAAATACGACTGCTTTCGTTAGCACCAGCTTGAAGGCCGAACAGTCAGCGAGAGCACATAAGGCTTCTCGATATTGCATACACTCACTTCATTCAAAAGGTTACTTCTTCTTCGTGATCTGCAGCGCAGTGGGCCCAGTTCTCCTCTCAAAGTATCAGCAAGCTGTCGCACGCGTCGGTGGAGAGCAGGCAGCACTTCGGTTATCAAACGACACACGAATCGAAGCGAACCGAGCTGCTGCAATCCGTGCAACGCAGCTTCGAGAAGCTCGACATGAGACTCAACTTTTGAGAAGGGTTTGAAGCTGACGTTTGCGTTTTGTATATTTGCTGATGTAGACTACGGATTCGTGACTAAGGCGCAGCTGAAAGCAGCGCTTCGAGACCTCGTACTTCGAAAGACACAACAAGCAAGTGGGGAGTTTTGAGTATGTTTGTAAGCTAACCAATCCGTGTTGCGCTGTGGATCACTGCCCTGTTTGGGATAAACAATACACTGGTACATCCTTAGATTTTCGGTTTTCGAGCATTCTCGTCTGGTTATCTGCGCGTTGATTCTGGCACCGTCCCAATGGCAGAGGTTCTCCTGGCCTTGACTGAGCAGTTATGAGCGATAGGGCATCTACTGGGTGGGCAAATGACGTCTGGAATGCCAAAAAGTGAAGCTATACTATTGTACAATAGTCGGTTGATGCTTTCGTTGCTACCGCCTACGCCTTAGAATATTGATATCCCGAATGCCCCGTCGATGGGGTCGTCGATGGGGTCATGACGTCGTCTTCAATGTCGGCGTGGTTTCGACCAAGCTGCTGCCTGCGACGCAAGCAGCACGCGAAGATACTGACCATGAGTGCGCCGAGGCACACGATCACGCTGCCGACACCCAGGTACAGCGAGTAATCTTCCACGAGATCCAGGAACTCGGTGCGGCACTGCGTGTAAGGAGCCGTGCCAGTAGTGATGTTGGACGCGCTGCCTGTGGCGAGGAAGTCGCCGCACCACCACATCGTCTCGTTCGTCCGCGGGCACTTGTCGTTCGCCCAGTCGAAGACCGTCGTGTAGTTCTCGAACTGGCGGGCCGTGTCGCATCCGTCACAGAGGCTCTCGAGCTGGCTGTAGTCGCTCAGATACGAGTCGCACAGGGTGGTCACGCCGCCCGTCATGTTCTCGAATAAGGCCACGATGACCGTATCGAGCTCCGGGGCGAACATGGTCAGCGCCTCCGAGACGGACGCCTCGTTGCAAATGTATTCACCTTGAGCGTAGCAGTAGACCTCGTCGAAATCGGCCTTGACCGTCTCCTCGGTGCTATCGGCCGGGTACGTCTTGCCGCTCCAGTCGTCGGCCTTGGCCATGAGGATGAAGGCAGCGATGCCCACCACGATAAACAGGATCAGGACCAGCAGGGTAATGATGGCGTAGAAGCAGAGCCCGAAGCGCCAGCGGCAGAGCGCTGCAATGGAGCCCAGCACCGCCAGCCCGATGATCACCCCGCCGACGACGATGAGCGCCGTCACGGCGTCGTCGATGTTGGACCAGTAGCCCTCGATCACGTCCACCCAGCCGGCGTGGCGCGCGTAGATACCCACGTACAGCACCAACGCGCCGCCCAGTGCCAGCACGAGGTTAATTGCCACCAGGATAAGCTCCGTCGCGCACCGACCCATACATCTGCAGAAGCCCATTGCTGTTGTCGTGTGAATTCAGGAATGAAGAGCTCTTCAAGCGTCTGCGACGAGCAGTATCAGCACTTGAGTAGTCATTAGGACAGGGGTGATACCATAGATTCACCAAAATACTGGCCGTTTCTGGCCGTTCCGAAGATGTAGAATATGAAGTATAACAGTTCGAGCAGAAAATTTTGGATTGGATATTTGCTGATGATCGGGTCGCCGTGCCTAACGACTTGGCTCCACCACGGGCCATCACTGATGGCAGACAAAGCTTTTATATTCACAGTCGTGGCTCTCGAAGGCGGTTAGAAGCGCCCATACGCTGAGTGCGTTTGAGTATCTGGACGCCCTCGATCGCGGTGGCGCAAAATGCAGGCGAAGGTGATGACCATGAGCGCACCGGCACAGACGATGATGCTGCCGATGGCGAGCCAGAGCGCATACCTTTCCACGAGGTTGAGAAACTCGGTCCGGCACTCCGAGTACGGCGCTGAGCCCAGCGAACTGTTGGCGCTGCCGCTGCTGAGGAACTCGCCGCACCACACCAACGTGTCGCTCGTGGGCGCGCACTGGTCGTTGGTCCAGTCGACCAGCGACGAGAAGTTGGAAAATTGCCGCGCTTGGTCGCAGCCGTTGCACACGCTGTCGAGCTGGCTGTAGTCGCTTAGGTAGTCGTCGCACAGCGCGTTGACACCGCCCGTCATGTTCTCGAAAAGAGACGTGATGGAGGAGTCGAGCGTCGGCACGAACATCGTGAGCGCGTCCGAGACTGACGCTTGGTTGCAGATGTACTCGCCCTGCGCGTAGCAGTACACGCGGTCGAAGTCCTCTTTCACGGACTCCTCGTCACTGCTGGCTGGATACGTCGAGTCTTCCCAGTCGGTGGCGCGATGGCGAAGCAGGAAGGCAGCCACCGTGACCACCACGAACAAGATGAAGACCAACAGCACGATGATCGCGTAGACGCACAGCCCGAAGCGCCAGCGACACAATGCCGCAATGGAGCCCAGCACTGCCAACCCGATGATGACTGCGCCGACAACGATCAGCGCCGTGACGATATCATCGATAGGAGACCAGTAGCCCTGGAGCACTTCAACCCAGCCCGTGTGCCGCAAGTAGATGCCGACGTACAGCACCAGCGACCCTCCCAGCGCCAGGATGCAGTTGATCGCGATTAAGATGAGCTCACTCACGCATTTGGCGAAACACGAACAGATCCCCATGCCGACCTTCTTCCAATTGCGCGGTCGAGAGATAAAGGCGATGTGCCTCCTCTGAGGCTCGCGCATGCGTTCATGCGTTCGTGGGTGTCACAACTATCCATCAAAGTGCTTGCAACATTTCAGCTTGTTTGTCGCGGCCTTCAATTCAAACCCTCAACACCCGTCCACACATGATGGAAGCAGCTAACGCTACGTTCAAGGCAATGCTTGGTTGCTGTGGTCTTGCACCTACGGTGCTTGGATGCTCTATTCAGAAGGAGCAACACAAGGGAGTTCGGTCACCGCCGTGGACAGGACTGAAGCTGCCACCACAGACGCCCTCGAGCAATATGAACAAGCAATATACCTCTGCACAATAATTTCATTGGCCATTCTAATACGCCTCGTAGACGTCGTACATATCGCGGCGCCGCAAGTAGCACGACATGATAATAACCGCCACCGAGCCTAGCACGACGATGACGCTGCCTATTGCCAAGTACAGCGAGTAGCTGCTCACTAGGTCGAGGAACGCGTTGCGGCAGTGCGCGTAAGGTGCCGTCCCCGAGGTGATGTTGGCTGCACTGCCGTCGAGGAAGAACTCGCCGCACCACGCCAACGTGCTTGAGACCCTCGGACACTCGTTGTTGCTCCACTCGAGCACGGACGAGAAGTGCTGGAACTCGCGCGCCTTATCGCATCCATCACAGACGTCGGTGAGCTCTTCATAGTCGTTCAAGTAGTCGTCGCAGAGCGTGTTGACGCCCCCCGTCGCGCCCTCAAACAGCGCCGCGACGGTCGCGTTCAGGTCGGGAACGAACATGCTCAATGCGTCGGAGACGGAGCCTTCGTTGCAGACGTACACGCCTTGCGCGTAGCAGTAGACCTGGTCGAAGTCGCCCTTGACGTCGGTCTCGCTGCCGCTGGCCGGGTACGCGTCGTCCTCCCAGCCGTCGAACATGCTCCACAGCAGGAAGGCGCAGACACCCACCAGCGCGAACAGCAGCAGCACCAGCAGCACGAACACCATGTAGTAGCAGAGTCCCGTGCGCCAGCGACAGAGCGCCGCTACGGTGCCCAGTGCCGCCATGGCCATGACCACGCCCGCCACGCAGATGAGCGCCGTGGCTAGACCGTTAATGGGAGACCAGTAGGCCTCCACCACCTGCACCCAGCCCGTATGACGCACGAACACGGCCACATAGAGCACCAGAGCGCCGCCTAGCGCCAGGAAGACGTTGATGGTGATGAGCAGCAGCACGCTCACAAACTTGGCGAGGCAGTCCACGCAGCCCATGACGGTCCGGCGGCCCAACGTAGCGAAGTCGCGCGCCGCGTCTGCATCTGACTATATCGATCAAAGCTGATACACGAGAAAAGATACCGAATTGGACGGGTGTAGCCATTTGCACCGGAAGACTTGGTGAACCGTGCACAAGGTGTTGCTGCCTGTTGTCAGTAGTGGAGGAAGTCTTCGTTAGCTAGCTCAACAATTGCAGTCGGTATGGCAAACCTACGCTGTATCCTCGATCGTTGATCCGTTGGGCTGTTCGAGCGAGCACCCATCTGGCCGCTGTCGAGTTGAAGCGGTCGTCTGCCACACGTGGTGGAAAGAGCGACTGCGACGCTGCCAAGGGCTGCGCCTCGTGTGGGTGCCAATTGCTGCTGATACGTGCGCTTGTATCTGTCGGACGCTCGGCTGGATAGTTTGTTTGGCAAGAGAGGCTCTCTCGGGATGAAGTAGAGCTAGCAAACTCAACTCGTTCAACGCGGGGACGACAAGCGCTCTCTGTTTGAGATCGAGGTGTCGTGGTCAGACCACTGGTCTTGCGCTTATCGGCCAGCAAGCACGAGCACGAAGGCTTTTTCGTGCAGATAGCAACTTGTTCTGCTTGACGCACCTCAAAAGCCTTCGACCAAAAATCCTTTCGGACTTTTACCGCTCGAGATCCATCTGGGATTGACTCAAATCCCTTGGCCTGGTCGGGTAGAAATCACTTTCCCTTCGGAGACCAAACAGCCATGGCTCGACTCACGGTGGCCGGGGGCCTCATGGTGCTGGTGAACATCGGCTTCCTGGTGGCCGGCATCTTGCTGCTGCGCTTCAACTCGACGCTCGAGAGCAGCGGCTGGGCCGACGCGCTCAAGAACACGGACTACGAGTCCGCGGCGGACACGGCCACCACGATGCTGCAGGTGCTGGGCATCGCGGCCATTGCGCTGGCGGTGATCGGCATCGTGGGCGCCATCGTGCAGAACCGCCTGCTGCTGCTGCTCTACTCGGTGGTCATGGTGGCCGCCATGTCGGCCTTCGGCGTGCTGGCCGGCACGGCCTTCACGTTCAAGTCGAAGATGACCGACTGGGAGGACGCCACGTTCCCGGCCGACGACCAGGAGACCAAGCTGGCCGAGACCTTCAACGAGGTCTACTGCTACGCCGAGGGCTACTACTACTGCAACAACGCCACGGCGCAGGAGGCCTACGAGACGTTCTTCCCGAACGCCTCTACCGAGCTGGTGAGTTTGCTGCCCAACACCACCGGCATCGTGTCTCTCTGCGACGAGCTGGACGGCACGGTGGAAGGCCTGACCACTGTGTGCGAGGCCTGCAACATGTCCACCACGTTCGCCCAATACGACAAGATCCTGACGTGGGCGGAGTCCAAGTGTCCGAGGACTTCTACAACAGGCACCTGGTGCGCCTCGTTCCTTTCCACCGGCACTGCAGGTGAAGTGTACGATGGGTCTCCCTACGGCCAGTGCCGCAACATTTTCCTGGACGTGGCTATCGACTGGAGCGGCACCATGGCCATCGCCGGACTGCTGGTAGCGATTGCTGCGGCCGCCATCATCGCATTGGCATGTTTCGCCCGCCGCTCCACAAGCGCCTCAAAGGAGGAGCACGAGCGTCTTGCCAAGGTGTAGTAAGCATGTCCTTCCAGTGGCAGTGATCTGTCAATATATATTGCCCGCAATAAAAAGACAATATATTTGCTGTGTTAATTGTTTTTGATTTGTGCCACACCAATTGTACCCAACTCACTGCTCTTGACAGCGTGGTGGCTGGCTGGCAACAACGCTCCAGCCACTTGCAGCATTTCCGCCTAGAACGGCCTTGCACACGCCTCTTTCTCTCTCTAGCCATGGCGACCAGCGGCGAGTTCAAGCGCCTGGTGCTCAAGCAGTTCCCGGCCTCGACGGAGGTGGACACGGCCGAGAACACGTACTGGAAGAAGTTCCATGCGCCGCAGGAGCTGCAGCAGGTTGGCCCCGTCACGCACATCGACGTGTCACCCGTGGCGCCGCACCAAGTGGCCATCACGTCCTCCACACGCATCCACCTGTACAGCACGACCACCAACGAGATCGTCAAGACCTTCAGCCGCTTCCGCGACGTCGTGTACTCCGGTACATTCCGCTCGGACGGTAAACTGCTGGTGGCTGGCGGCGAGTCGCCCCACGTGCAGGTGCTGGACATCAACACGCGCGCCATCCTGCGCTCTTTCAAGGGACATACAGCCGCCATCCGAAGCACCCGCTTCTCGGCCGACAACGTGCACGTGCTCTCGTGCTCAGATGACAAGACAGCCCGCTACTGGGACCTGCCCACGGGCAAGCCGCTGGCGCTGCTGGGCGAGCACTCGGACTACGTGCGCTCGTCGGCGGCCAACCCATCGTCCCACAACGTCTGGGCCACGGGCTCGTACGATCACACGGTCAAGCTCTGGGACCTGCGCGCGTCGGACCAGACCGTGTCCAAGAGCACCATGAACCTCGACCACGGCGCCCCCGTCGAGACGTGCATGATCATGCCCGGCGGCAGTCTGCTGCTCTCGGCCGGTGGCAACTCGATCAAGGTGTGGGACATTCTCAGCGGCGGACGGCTGCTGCACTCGTTCTCGAGCCACCAGAAGACCATTACGAGCCTGGGTCTGGATGGCACGGGCACCCGGCTCATGTCGGGCTCGCTGGATGGCCACCTCAAGATCTACGACCTCAAGACGTACGAGCTGGCGCACGGATTCAAGTACAAGAGCGGCGTGTTGGCGTTCGGTATGTCGCCGACGAACTCGCACTTGTTCGCCGGCACGGTGGACGGCATCCTCGCTGTGCGTCGGCGCACTTTGAAGCGGGCAGAGCAGAACGACCTCGCGAACCGTCAGGCGATCATTCGTGGCGGCAGCTACAAGTACTTCCTGCGAGGCAAGAACGCCAAGCCGACCGCCGCCGACTTCACGGTGGCCACCACTCGGCACAAGCGCATCCAGCCGTACGACCGCGCGCTGCGGAAGTTTGACTACAAGAAGGCGCTGAACGAGGCCTTGGACACACGCTCGCCGGTCGTCGTGGCCAGCATGCTGGAAGAACTGCGTCTGCGTGTCGGACTCAAGCGCGCGCTGGGTGAGCGCGACGAGGAATCGCTCGAGCCGCTGCTGGCTTTCCTGATCAAATACGTGACGGACCCAAAGTACGCGTCGCTGCTGATCCAAGTGTGCACGATCGTGTGCGACCTGTACGCGCCCAAGCTCAGCCAGTCCATGCTGATCGACAGCCTGTTCGTCAAGCTGCGCGAGAAGCTCAACGAAGAGCTTCGCGTGCAGAAGCAGGTGCTCGGCGTCGTGGGCATGATGGACTCGCTCATGGCCTCCCAGTCCAACGGCACGGTTAGTGCGGACGCCAGCAGTTAGACTAGACGACAAATACGACGCTGAGCTAGATACATTTCCCCATTGCGTACGTTCGGTCTTTCTCGTTCCTTCTGATGATGAAGTCAAGCAGTAGAATGTGCAAAAGGGCAGCACGCCCGTCCATTCACGCCTAGGTGCACGCCAACTCGATTCGTCTCCTGCCTCCCTGGTCCTTCACTATTCGCTAGCTCCGATCCTCCGGTTGCCGCCCTTCACCCACGTCCTTTAACAACAATCTATCTAGAAAGGGTGTGGATGACCTTGAGCACGTCCTCGAACTCAATGTTCTCCTGGACCTTCTTGGCTTGCATCTGGTTGTCCTCGTTGGGGGTGATCTGGATCACGTTGTCCGCAACCGTCCACTTCTCAGCTGTAAGAAACATTTTAAGCAAAGTGTCAGGATACAGCTTCAACGACATAAAGTCAACAACGGATGCTGCCACGTACCAGCGACAATGTCGGCGATTTCATTGTCAGACACGTTGAGCTTGGCCTTCAAGACATCCGAGGAGATGGCGCTGTGGCTGCGGCTGATGGCCGTCAAGATGTAGGCACGCACCGACTCCAGGAAGCCCGGCACCTTCTCAGTGAAAGCCACGTCCGTCTTCCAGAAGTCCTCGAACAGGCACGACTGCAGCATGAAGCCCAAGTTCAACGCCGCCACCACATTGGCGTCCTGCAATTGCACAGCATAAAGATGACTTAAGTTAGTCTCACTAAATAAACCAAATGGGTGCAGAGAGAGCTTCGTGCTCCGCAACATAAGAGTCTGTGGCTGGGAGCGCATCGTACCTCATGGATGCTCTCGGGCACCATCGTGGAAGCGCCAGTGAAGAACGTGGAGGGCAGCGCCATAATACCCTTGATCAGCACGGTGGCCACCTTCTCGGCGTTCACCGTGGCCGGGTACACCTGGTACAGCTTGAGCAGCGCCAGGTTGGCGTCGATGTCAACCGAGGAGTTCTGCACCTGCTCGGCTAGGTAGGTCTCCAGAGCGGCCACGTTGGCTTGCTCACAGAAGCCGCGGCCATTGTGCACCGCCTGCAGCTGCTGCTGCGTGGCCGAGGCGCCCTCCGCCGTCACGAAGTCCACGGTCGTCTGCTGCTGGAAGGCCGGCATGCTGAACGAGACGCTGCTGGGTTTCTTGTGCTCCCCTCAGTCGATTGGTTGGGAGGCATCGAATATGCGATTTCAAAGGTAGGTGAATCCGGATTTGAGGGGTATGCAAGATGGAAGGATCAAACGTAATTTCAGCCAATCACGCACGGCTATCCAAGAAAAGACTCGTCACATGGCTACAGCAGGTGCAAGTTCAACCGCTTTGCCGCACTGAAGCAGGAAGTGCTGCCTTCCAGCCATCGTCCAGTCGATGGAGAGTGGCGATCGATCGGCTCTGCTTTGTCGTCTGCAACAGCGAGCTCCAGCCGTGTCCATGGGGAAGAAGTCGCCGCTGCGCTCGCCCGCCGTCCGCATCCCGAACCGCCTCCGATCGAACCAGGACGAAGAGCGCAACGGTGACAGCAGATGCAACGGCAACATTGACACCACTGGAGAGAAGACAATGCAGCGCTCCGCTTCCGATGGTGATCCTCGCATTGAAGCAGCCACGTCATTATCATCATTAGGAGTACTTACGACATCGCTGTCCACTTCCGACTTGCGCCGCTCCAAAGTGGTGGTGGTGCTCCGCCGCTGCGAAGACCTGAACGTGCGCACAGGCGGCTTCCAGAAGATCGAGGAGGCCGCGCATCGACTGAATATCCGGCGGCACCGACATCCACAACAATCGCCGACAAGAGCGGTGACGTCGGCAGCCAAACAACAGACGCTCTGACTTGATTAAAGTATGCACACAATTGACACATCACTTTTCCATGATATTTTTCGCCATCACATTTCTATCGGCGATACAAATGCTGAGCAAGGATGGCGACGTGACGGAGGAGGACGAGGTGGACGTGGACGCCCAGGCGCGGCTGCAGATCGTCGCACTAGGCATGAAGCAACAGGCGGACGAGCTGCTGATGGCCGGCGAGCTGGACAAGGCGCTGACGCTGTACCGCGAGCTGCTCATGCACCTCACGCGTTCGCAGGTGACGCTTCTGCAGCAGCGGGAGCTCGTGGTCTCCTGCCGAATGAATGCTCTGGCAGCGCTGAGCAAGGCCAAACGCTGGACCAGTGTCGTGGCGGAGGCCGCGGAGACCTTGGCCATGTTTGCGGAACTTGAGGGGTCCAAGCAGCCCCAGCACACGACGAAAGAGGAGCAGGAACGACAGAACCAAGTATTGGCAAGAGCCTACTACTTCCGAGGCTTTGCCTACTTGAAGCTGGGCTCTTTCCAGTCGTCGCAGCAGAATTTCCATCGAGCGTTGGAGCTGAATCCGATGGATGAGACAATCCAGACCGACTACAAGGAACTCCAGACAGCGCTGCAAGCGGAACATAGGGTGAAGCAGTTCTTAGCAACGTCGATGAAACTTTTCCAGTCGGGCAAGTACCAGTCGGCGGTGGAAGCGTGCCTGAGCGCATTGAGAGAGAGCCAACTGCTGCAGAAGACGGATCTCACGGGGTTGATTCATGGCAACCTGGCGGCGATTTACGTGAAGATGAAGGATGATGCCAAGGCGATTGCGCACTACAAGCGCACCATGTTGCTGACACGGTGTGGTGGCGAGCCCACGGCTGCGCAGAATGAAAGGGTGTTCGATATCCTGGACAGCTTGGCGGGGTGTTATTCACGCAGGCGAGACTACAGCTCGGCGTTGTCTGTGATCGAGGACCAGATCAAACTGTTCCCACTGTGTCTCGAGCGAAAAGACCGCGAGGCTATCATGTATCTGAACTGTGGACGCATCTGTTTCAATGTGGGGAAGTATCCCGAAGCTCAGGAGCACCTGGAAAAGGGATACAGCGTAGCTTCAAGCCAACTGGACGTTGCGCTGAATTGTGCGTTCTGGTTAAGTAAAGCGTGCGTCAAGAACAGCAAGGTGGAACAGGCCATAGCGACGTTGGATGGCGCCATTCTGGAGGCGGAAAAGGAGATGGATACTGCAAGCATCGCAGAGCTTCTGGACAAGCTCTTGTTGGCAAGGGTGGATCTGCTGGACCCGGCAATTAACGCCACCGCTGCTGAAGTTTCGTCGTTCAAGGGCCCGCTGCGAGAATCGCAGCTTTGGCGCAGTATTGAATACTTCGAGGGCAAACGACAGCTTTTCGGTCACGTGCGAACAGCAGAAGCGCTATTTCACTTTTTGAAAGAGAAGGAGGACGCCGGCACTGGTGAAGGACGGTCAGAGATGATGCGTGCTGTAGCACTGGTGGACTGTGTGAATATTGGGAAGCTGTCAACATCCGAAGCCACAAGTTTCATGAATCTTGCGCTGGCGAAAGTTGACTTGCTGTTGACGAACAAGCCAACAAACCGGCGAGATGCAAAAGATTTGCTCGTAAAGTTGCTTCGCGATCTGGATCAACCCGGTGGTGCGGATCCGTCGTGCCGACAGCAACTTCGGGGCGTCGCACTTCTCAAACTAGTCGATGTTTGCAGTCATGAAGAAGGGGATGAGTCTGATGACGACGCTCGCATGTTTCTTGAAGAGGCATGTGAAATACTTCGAGCTAACGAGAGTGCGTCAAACGCACGACTTGTGTTGCTGCCAAGAATCGGACAGTGGAGGGCTGCTCGTGGGGATATTGTGGGGGCTGAAGAGGTTCTGGAGGAGAACGTGGAGCTTCTGCGTGGCTCGTCAAAAGAGGATAGCGACCGCTTGTACGAGTCGCTTGTGGGGCTTTGCGTGGTGCAGATAAGGCTTGGAAAGCTTGAAGAGGCCACGCGAGTCATGGAAGAAATCGAGGAGCTCCCCGTTGCTGAGAGGGCCAACGAGCTGTCCGTCATTAAGGAACGTTTGCAAGCTGCAAAGCTAGTGACTGAGAAGGAGAAGCAGAAGAAGTCGGAGGAAGTTGCGAAAGCACCCCTGATCGAAACACAGCACTCTTCTGATGGACGCTTCTTCCTTTGCGGGATAAGCCGAGTCTGGTGGGGTCGATGGTGTGGTCCGGTGATCGCCTGTGTAGCCGCCGTCGCTGTGTTTTTAATGTTTGCGTGAGCATTGAGAAATATAAAACTGTAGGATAGGTTGGTCCGTAATAGTGGCAAATGCCGAACGGTGCAGACATCTTCGGGTGGGCGGCTCTTTCTCAGCACTGAGCCATTCTACAGCTGCCTTGACTTAGTTTACCTACAGCATAGTTTTTCTTCTTCGAGTTGATGAACTATTTGGTCCTGAAAATGTCCTTCAGTGATAATGCGATCATCGTTGTCGTCCAGTTCCCTTCCACTTGAGAATAGAGAAATCCGACCCCCACAGACGCCGTGTTGGCGAATACTGTACAGTACATGTAACTGCTTGACCATAGCAGAACTTCATTGAAGTTTGTTTCGTAGTTTCCTTCGGAGGCGTTTAGCATGTTCGATGGCCGAGATCTCGCTCACAAACTAGAGTGCGTGCCGACCACGCAGTTCATGATTCATGAACGAGACGTCCACTATCAGAGAGTTCGACTTCAGCCGTCCGGGAGTTTACACCATCGCAGCACAGCATGATGACGGTACAGCTGCCAGTCACGACGAACGCGCCATATTAAGGAGGATAAACCGTTAGTAGGAGGCGAAGGCGGCGTTCCAGCCGACTTGGTAGTGTGCAAGCGCCTTTATTTGCTGCTTATGCTTATGCGTCACTCTCCGTCGTTGTTCTTGGCGTCCGCGTCCTGCTCCCTGCCGGCTTCCTCCTCGTCGCTCTCCTCTTCATCATCTTCTTCCGCGTCAGAGCTATCCTCCTCTTCATCATCATCGTCCTCGTCCGACGTGCCCTCCTCCGCCTCCGCTGCAGCTTCTACAATCACCAAATCCAGATCAGCAAGAACATCATGACAGCACATCCACTTGCTTCCCCACCCATGGCGTCGTGCTGCTTCATGGCGTCCAGCAGATCCTGCACAAGGCGGTTGTCGGGCTCCACCTCCAGAACTACAGTCACAACACGTCAGCAACCCACGACCAAGTAAACTTCTAACGAATATCGGCTTTTGCTTACTCTCAAGAGCGGCGCGCTCGGCCTCGACGCTGTCTCGCTCCTGGACGCTCTTGAGGAACGTAGTAAGCAGACTCACGGGCGCCTTGCCTGGCGCCCAGGCGCCGTCCACCTGCTCGTCCCAGACCTTCTCCACGCACTCGGGACCGCGCGTGTCCCCTGCCTTGGCCTCCAACATCTTCAACAACTTGATGTCACTCGCGTCGTTTCGGGGGCCTGCGATTTTGGCCTGCGATTTTCCCCTGCGATTTTTCGTCCAATCCGCGTTGGGTCATTTCCACATCGATGGCGTCGAACGGCGTGAAGCAGGAGGACGTCAAGGCCGAGGGCGAACAGGACGACGCGCAGGTCAAGCTGGAGGCCGACGAGAGCAAGGACGGCGTCAAGGCCGAGGCGGACGGGATGCACGTGAAGGCGGAGGCCCAGGACCGCGTCAAAGCCGAGAACGGACGCGTGAAGACGGAGACAGAGGCGTCCAACGGCGTGAAGAAGGAGGAGCAGCAGGAGAAACAGGAGAAGCAGGAGATACAGCAAGGTGAGCCAGCGGTTATCGATGTGAAGCCTGTGGCCAAGAGGGAGCGGATGGTCAAGAAGCATGAGGAGAGCAAGCAGCAGCAGCAGCAGCAGGAGGAGGAAGACCGCTCCCACATCCGCCGCAAGGCTGTAGTGTGTGACGCGGGGCTGTGGGACTCGATCCAGTGGACGGTGACTGCTGGTGCGGAGGTGGACGCCGGTCAACGGCTCGGCTCGGCCGGGAAACTGGAGCAGGGCAACCAGCGGCCCATGTCGGCGCCGTGCAAGGGCCGACTGTACATCCTGACGAAGGAGCAGTCGGACGAGCTTATCATCGACAAGAAGGAAGGGGCATCTGCAATGAGGACGGTGGCGTTTGTCGAGTACTGCATCCACCCTGTACGCAACGGCCGCACATGCTTGATGTGTCTGGCGGTCGTGGATGACGACGAGGAGAATGAAGACATGGAGAGCGTCAACGTCGTCTCGCACGGACAGGTCATTCGACTCAATGTCGAGGAAGCAAGTGCGTGGATGGAGCTCAAGTATCAGTGGGTTAAAACATGGGGGGACTGACTTATTGTGCGGCTCGTTCTGGTGATAGAAAAATTCGACTCGGACAACATCAGGCGCCAGCTTGGTGCGAAGAAGCTGTCGTTGGTGCTGGATCTCGACCACACACTGCTGCATGCCGTGCGCGTCGACGATGTGATCGGTGAAATCGCTCAATCAGGTACGATAGCAATAGGCAACGTGCGCGGCTTTACGTTTTGGGTCGCTAACAGTGTCGGGGTGTCGCGGATTTGGATGTTTGCAGACGATATTCGCTTCTTCTTCATCCCGGGGCTTGCGCAGCAACACGTGGTGAAGCTGCGACCCGGGCTAACCCAGTTTTTGACGGAGCTTTCTGCGTTGTACGACCTCTTCATCTACACGCACGGCACCCGGCTGTACGCCGAGCAGATCGTCAAGATCATCGACCCGGACGAAACCTACTTCAAGAACCGGATCGTGGCACGGACTGACACGCCAGATATGCTTCACAAGTCGCTCAAGTTGCTCTTCCCTTCGTGCGACGACTCGATGATTCTGGTTCTTGATGATCGGATCGACGTGTGGAAGGAGAACGAAGGAAACGTCTTTCTTATCGAGCCCTACCACTACTTCAAGTGTACTTCGGAGCTCAACAACGCGTCGGGACGGGGCGTTGCAGGCATAGAAGAGGCCGATTCCGAGGCCACCGAAGACATCCATCTCGCGCAGTCAACAACGGTTCTCAAGGTACGATGAAGCCTGGACAGCAGCGAAGTTTGCTTTTCTTTGAGCGTAAACCTCACCGTTGTATGCTTGGAATGTGTTTAGCATGTGCACGAAGCGTTTTACGCTGGCCACGAATCTGGAATGAGAGGAACGACGGCCGAAGAGCAAATGGCTGGCAACGGCCGCGACGTCAAAGCGATTTTGAGTGAGGTAAGTCGTTGTTCTCGGTGCCCTGTCTGTGATTCGTGTGGGAATTAACATGAGCTATGCATTCACAGCAAAAACGCGCGATTCTGCATGGCTGCCGTCTCGTTTTCAGCGGCGTGTTCCCTATCGTTGGTCCTCAGAGCCATGAGTCTCACTATCTATGGCGTCTGGCGGTGGACTTGGGTGCTACTCCTAGCATGACGCTAAGTGATTTCCCGCTCACACACCTCGTGATCCACCCAGAACGGTTGGGAACTTTAAAGCACGTTCAGGTTGGTAACTTCTCCTGAGATTCCGATGAATATTGTGAACAGGATCTAATCGCAGTTGTTGTGTCCTCCTCACAGGCGAAAAAGATACCCGGAGTGTTCATTGTGACGCCCGAGTGGATCCTCAAGTGCGCTCGCTCGTGGTCTCGCGTCTCCGAACAAGACTTCCTTGCGGATGAATGGAAAGCCCAGCACACGAAGCGAGAGCGTGACAAGCAGGCGGAGACGGAAGATGCCAGCGTGACGACTGAGGCTAGCGCCCCCTCGGAACCGCCAGCTCAGTCTTCAGCGGGCTCTTGTGATGAGACCAACGGAAGCCAGTCGTCTGGAGCTGCGGCATCTCCACCCGAGGAGAAACCAGTGCCAAGTATCCTCGCCAAACCCGAGCAGGGAGATGCGAAGAGGAGCAAGCAAGTGACGTTCGCAGCGGTCCTTGACGACTCTGGAAATCCCCCGAGCGAGGAAGGCCAAGAACAAAAGCCGAAGATGGTACGGAGGTCTCGAGTGATTCGCCGGCCGCGACCACTTGCGGCTGCACCCGTCGCTGTTGGCGTCGTGGCGACTGGAGGAACATTTGATTTCCTGTCGAAGATCAAAGCAACCAAGCGCGAAGGACCTCGTACCAGTGTCAAGGTCAAGAGGGTCGAAGACACAAAGAAGAAGGTGCGTCCTGCTTCCCCTCCGAAGGACATGGACGATGCGTTTCTGCGACTCATGGAGGCGGAGGAGCGTGAAAATGAGGAGGAGGAGAAGCGCAAGCACTCGTCGAAGGACATCAAAGACCAGCTTCTCTCTCGACGGGCTCAGAAAGACAATAACAAGCGAGCGCATGAGTCTGCTGCGGCTGAGCCTGGTGACAAGCGGGTGCGACTCACCGCTACGGAAGATGCTGAACACGCCGCCGAGGAGGAGGAAGAGGTTTGTTGTGTGCGGCGTAACTTGCTGTCAGGTAGTGCCTTGTGTTGACGAGTTCGTGTTTCCCTTTGTGTTTGACCAGCTGGACGACCTGGAAGCGGACATCCTCGGGGACCTATAAAGCCTGCACGGATCATTTCACAACCCTGCGTGATGGTTCCATGGGCGCGGTGCATTCCTCGGGTGCTGGCAGCGGTGTAAGAATGAATCGACCTTACATACGCCCACCCAATCCAGCTCAACGTTACTGCACTAGTTAGAAAACCGTTTACGAAATTACGACTCACTTGTCGTGGCCATTGACAGTAGGGTAGGCAGGTCTACTCGTCCGCGAGCCGCCGAATCCCTTCCTTCAGCGCTTCGTGGCGGGCATTGGCCTCGTTAAGCAGCACGTCTTTGTTGGCAATGATGCTGCTGAGCTCGGCGACGCACCGCTGCAGGGCTTCCACCTGCTTATGCAGTTTGCCCAGCTCGACGAGCTGCTCGTCCTTGTCATCCTTGTCGTCTTGGAGCTGCTGGAGCTGCAGCTTGAGCGCCTCGATTTGCTCTTCTCCGGCCGCGATGGCCTCGTCCTTGTGGGCTACCAGATCCTCCAGTTCCCAGACTCGATCGCCGAGCGGCTCCGGCTCAGCAATGGCCTCCTCCACCTGCTCGATGCGGCGCTTGGTAGGCGGCTGGGCCCTGCTCTTCTGCCCTTGCCCCTTGAGCTGCCGCATGACGACCTTCCCTTCACGTCGCAGTGTCTCGTACGTCAGGCCGGCGAACGTGGCGCTCTCGCTCATACTGCGCCACGGGATCTGCTCTGCGTTCTGTAGCGCGCAGCTGATGGCCTCGGCCAGCGCCTCCCGCTGGTCGACCGTCAGGTCCGCCGACAATTTCGCGTGCTTTCGAGCCATTTGAACCCTGGACGAGAAAACTTGCACTTGGACTTCCGTGTCCAGCACCACTTCAACCTTGGGTTCGTAGGGTTCCCGAAAATCAGTTTGCGTGGCAGTATCGAGATCACGTGAAGATGGCTCAAGCGAGTCAAGATTTTATTTTTTCATCACGCACACACGGAACGCCACATTATACGCAGTACAGGATTTACAATGACTTGGACATATACACAAGCTCACGCTCACGAAGCGGGGAGTTGTCAAAGCACCTGCTGAACGAAGACAAGGTGGCCTTACATTCCTCAAATGCTTTCGTTCGGCTGTGCGTTGTAGAACTCGGAATACCATTCCCACGTCTTCCGCAGACCCTGGTCCAGAGGAGTCGTGGGCTTGTAGCCCAGCATCCGCTGCGCCTTGGAGATGTCGGCGCTCGTGCGTGGCACGTCGCCCGGTTGGTCCGGCAGCATGTTGATCTTGGCCTTCTTGCCCACAAGACCCTCGATGATCGCGATGAAGTCCGTCAGCAAAACCGGCGTGCCGCGGCCGAGATTGAACACCTCGCAGCCACGACCGCGGTCCAGGCTCAGAAGCACGCCCTGCACGATGTCGTCGATGAACGTGTAGTCGCGCGAAGAGGTGCCGTCACCGTACTGGTCGATGGCCACATCCCGAGCGATGCGGTCCATGAACTTGAACGGCGCCATGTCGGGACGACCGCGCGGTCCGTACACCGTGAAGAAGCGCAGCCCGATGGTGTCCATGCCGTGCAGGTGGTGGTACGTGTGCGCCAGCAGCTCGCAGCTCTTCTTGGTCGCGGCGTACGGACTCACGGGGAAGTCCACGATGTCCTCCTCGCTGAAGCTCTCCTTCATGCTGCCGCCGTACACGGAGCTGCTGCTCGCGTACACGAACTTCTGGATGCCGAACTCACGGCACGCGTCCAGCAGCACCATGGTGGCCACCACGTTGGCCTGAATGTACATTAGCGGGTTGTCGATGCTGGGGCGAACGCCCGCGCGAGCCGCCAGGTGCACCATGGCGTCGGGCTTGGTCTCCTTGAGTACCCGACGTACCAGCGCCTGGTCGCACAGGTCTCCGATGTACACGGTGACGCGGTCTCCGTACGTGGTCGTGAGCCAGTCGAGGTTGCTCTGCTTGAGCTTGACGTCGTAGTAGTCGTTGAACTCATCCACGACGACCACATCGTCGCCGCGGGCGAGCAGCGCCTTGGCCGTGTGGAAGCCGATGAATCCGGCGGCACCGGTGACGAGGATGCGGTGGCGTGCGCTGCCGGCAGCTGGGGTGCAGGCGGAGTTGACGGCGGCCAGCACGTCGGACACTTCGAATGGAGTTGGTGCCATTGTGGTTGGGCGTTGTATGGCCTCGCTGACTGTGGGCTGCTTGGTGGTTGGCAAATTGAGGACTGAGAAGCAGATACCGGCGGGTGCTGCCTCTGGGGTTTACGAATGCTCCATTCCGCTGATCTGCTGCGTACCGGATGCCATCCAATTCATCTGCGCGCTACCATCGGGATCGGCTTTCAAGGTGACGGGGCTTCTACGGCTGTTAAGATAGACAACAGACAATAGATAACCTCAATAAAACCGATAGGCAAGTATCTCCTGCTGGCTGTCGGAAACCAAGCGGTGTGTGTGTGCGGTGCAGACTGCTGCTTTTACAGCCATCCTGCAGGATCTGTTGATCCATCGACAACCGCGGGTCACATCTTCAGAAATAAGCAGCACATTTTTGTTCGTATCTGACTGAAGGCTACCGCAATTGGCTAGGGGCGCGTGGTGGGCTTGGAGCCTGCAGCATCCTGAGTAGCCTACTCAGTAGGAGTCTGCCTCACGCTCCTCGCTTTTACGGTTGTCTTAGTTGCCAGGTCAACCATGCGAGCGGTACCCAGTGACTCGAGAGCACGCGTCGTCCGGGCAGCCTCGACACGAGTGCGTGCATCGTGTTATTTCCAGCTGATCCGACACATGGTGTCTGGATAACCTGGCGCACGCAGGGTGTGATACCAGAAGCTTGACCAGGAGAAATGACAGAACGAGGCAAGGCAGGGGGCTCAGCTCAGTCGCTCGAATCTACGACAAAGACGCAAGACACATCTCGTCAATACACGTTGAAGTTGGCAGTACAAGGGCTGTTCATTTAGGTACGAAGCGTGAACGAAAACCTCAGCTTTTGCATCTACCAAGTTCCATCATATCATAGGATGCCGTACTCGATTCTCCAAAAGCAGCATCTTCTCGATCGTCCTTAAAAAAAATCATTTCGCGCTGTTGGCTCAGAAGGCGACGATATACGTAGCACAAACGAGCACGCTTAGATGTGTAAGAACTTCTTACTTGCTAAGACGTAAGAAGTTCCTACTAGCAGGTGATGATGCTCAGATGGATAGCCTCGGTATCCTGCTGTGCTGGGCTTTTTGCTCGGTGATCACCTCGGCTTTCCTGAGGATTGCGTCTGTGGACGCTTTTACTTGGGAAATTCGACACTGCAGTCTATGTTAGAGCAGCGGCAATACTCGAGAGCTTTGGATCAGCTGCACGAGCAGAAATTTATCGAGTCGCTCCATGTCATCCGTGGGTGTGGCGGTTGGACGAACAACATTTGTCCAAACAGGCGATTTTAAGCCTGCTACAGAACAAGCCTGGGCAACAAATTCTGATCCATTTTGCAAAAAAAATATTGCGCATGGATCGTTTAAAACTCAGTAGAATTACAAGCATGCATCATCTTCAAAAACCCACCACGTCCACAAGACTAGCAGGCTAAGACAATCAGAAAATATATGATTCAATTTCTTACAAACATCTTGACCAGATCAGATCGCATCGACAAGAGCGACAAACCTTGTCAAGTTGTCAAAATCGCGCAGAGTAATGCCAAGTATCACACTGAACGCTACACAGTCTCAGTAGGCTGCGCGTTGTAGAACTCGGAATACCATTCCCACGTCTTCCGCAGACCCTGGTCCAGAGGAGTCGTGGGCTTGTAGCCCAGCATCCGCTGCGCCTTGGAGATGTCGGCGCTCGTGCGTGGCACGTCGCCCGGTTGGTCCGGCAGCATGTTGATCTTGGCCTTCTTGCCCACAAGACCCTCGATGATCGCGATGAAGTCCGTCAGCAAAACCGGCGTGCCGCGGCCGAGATTGAACACCTCGCAGCCACGACCGCGGTCCAGGCTCAGAAGCACGCCCTGCACGATGTCGTCGATGAACGTGTAGTCGCGCGAAGAGGTGCCGTCACCGTACTGGTCGATGGCCACATCCCGAGCGATGCGGTCCATGAACTTGAACGGCGCCATGTCGGGACGACCGCGCGGTCCGTACACCGTGAAGAAGCGCAGCCCGATGGTGTCCATGCCGTGCAGGTGGTGGTACGTGTGCGCCAGCAGCTCGCAGCTCTTCTTGGTCGCGGCGTACGGACTCACGGGGAAGTCCACGATGTCCTCCTCGCTGAAGCTCTCCTTCATGCTGCCGCCGTACACGGAGCTGCTGCTCGCGTACACGAACTTCTGGATGCCGAACTCACGGCACGCGTCCAGCAGCACCATGGTGGCCACCACGTTGGCCTGAATGTACATTAGCGGGTTGTCGATGCTGGGGCGAACGCCCGCGCGAGCCGCCAGGTGCACCATGGCGTCGGGCTTGGTCTCCTTGAGTACCCGACGTACCAGCGCCTGGTCGCACAGGTCTCCGATGTACACGGTGACGCGGTCTCCGTACGTGGTCGTGAGCCAGTCGAGGTTGCTCTGCTTGAGCTTGACGTCGTAGTAGTCGTTGAACTCATCCACGACGACCACATCGTCGCCGCGGGCGAGCAGCGCCTTGGCCGTGTGGAAGCCGATGAATCCGGCGGCACCGGTGACGAGGATGCGGTGGCGTGCGCTGCCGGCAGCTGGGGTGCAGGCGGAGTTGACGGCGGCCAGCACGTCGGACACTTCGAATGGAGTTGGTGCCATGACTGCGATGGAGATAGGCGTGAGTTCAAGATGGAAGTTCGGAGACTGAACGGAGTTGTGGGCAGTCTATCCGCGCTCGGGTTTGCTGTGCTCTTCCTCACCGCACGTCCTTCGCCGTGCCAATGGAGCGTTGATGGGGCGATGACTGGGCACCAACACTCTCGGCGGGCGAGGCGGCAGCCAATGGGCGCTCGGGCACTGAAAATGGACCAATTGCAACGCTGCGTTCACTAATCAGATTTTGTGATTTCGTGATCCAAAATTCGACGCAGGCCATGCTGTCCGACAGCAGCGCCACAGGAGATTCTGTCCCAAACAGATTGCCTGTAAAAGAGCCCGAGCCGAGATGTGAACAGCTGAGCAGCGCGTTCGCCGGACGCCGTGCGAGCAATAAACAGCCGGGTTGCTTGGTCTGCTATCCGCCAGGATCTGCTGCAGTGTTAAACAAGGGAATGAGTCACGGCCGCTTCAGAAACCGCCGAAAACGGACCTTTTCAGACACCGAAAAAGTGCTCGATCAACACCCAGATGTGACCTCTTGGCAACGGCGAAGTTACCGCCACCGAAGCGCGGCAAAGTCGACTGGGTGCTTCGGCTTGCGACAACCCCAGTTTCTTGAGATCATCCATCCGCGATCCTCTACTTCAGCTTTTCGTGCAGGATTAGTGACAGTTGTGTGCGTCCAGCTGTGAATCCAATCGCGCTTTGCAGCACTTCCTCTGAGAATGATTTTCTTGTGTCAGCGTGCACATTGAGTGCAGGGAGTGAGAAAGCTGCGTCCACGCTTCAGTGAGCCCCAGGCAACATGCAGCATGCACAGGCGCTCTGTTGCTGTGAAGCAGTGGAATTGGAACCCAGAGGCAAGGCGCACTACGTTTTTTTTTTTAATGCATGCGTGCAGCAATTTAGGGTACCGAACACAAAATCTTGTCCGAACACGGCTGAAGCCGCGCAGGCAGGAGCAACATCCCCGCTAACTGTATGACCTACGAATGTGTTCGCTAGGGTTCATGCCAGCAACCATTCTGCTTTGGTTGTCGAAGGTGCAACACCGTCGCTGCTGCTCATATGCTCGTTGATTTCTAGCATCGCTTAGTTCAATTTTACCAGGCCGCACAGGAAGCAACTCCAAGACCATCGACCTCTGAAGTGCCAGTAAGCACGCACCAGCGGCCTACAACACGACGTGCAAAGCGCAGCTAAGCCATCACTTCAGAGTCATTACGCTGTAACTCCACGCAGAATGCTGGTTTCTAGCCATGAAAGGCATGGCTCAGCGTTATCCCGCCTCAAGTCGGACGGTCGGACCAGACGCCGAGACGGTGTGGGCCTCTGGGCAATCACCACCGTTTTCGCTGTCTCGTCAGGGGCTTCTTGGAGACCAGGTTTAAAACCTGGAGTCTGGCGGGGGAGTACAATTCATCGTCGGCAGCTGTAAATTACAGCCTGTAATGTGCACGGCAGGAGGTATCGATCTGCTGAGTCCCAAGCACGCTGGCCACCTAATGTGGACCGCTCGTAAGACCCGCACTGCGCTTTGAAGAAGGCAACTCGCTGTTGCCGAGCAGCGCCATCGTCCAAGAAGCTTGTGTCTTCAACCAATCTGCCGAAAATTGCAGCAGCTTTCGATCATAGACTCCGAGTTCTCAAGCGTGGTGTTGCTGAGCCCACGCGGTACAACCCCCTTTCATCCCAGGGAGACGTCGCATACAGCTATCACCGATGGACCATCAGCAACCCGCAACCAAGCGGACCGCGGGCTGCAGTGCACCCCGAGGATACACTTTCATCAATCGAGCGAGCAGAAGGCGCTGCTCCCCAATGCATTGACGAGCGTGCGAAGGTTCAGCGAGCGAAGGTGCTAGCGCTCATGGCATATCCAGCATGCAACCAGCACTTGGACTGCGCATCACATCTTCCAAAAATAGAAGCAACACAGTACTGTGCGTGATGTGAAACTGCGTCAATTCCGTCAAATTTTATAACTTTGTTGTGTGCACCACACGATTACTGAATGTATCAAAATATTTCATTTGAAAACTTCCAAATTACATACCCTTTGTATCCGCATCAGATTCAACTATTGTGAGTTGCAGCGGCGCGTCCCTCGGCCAAATGGTGCTTGGCTCGGATTCTGTAGCTGCACTTTTTGGCTCGGAGGCTGAAGCAGAAGCACGCAGGAGGCTCTTCCACCGAAGCCAGGGCCGCCCGTTCATTCTTCGCCGCTCAAGTCCCAAGTGAAGAGGCCACTCGCCTCCATTAATCAGCTCGCTCGCTCGCTGTCACTGCGACGACCACCCCGCGTGGGCAGCATACTCAAGGGACACAAGGCAGGCAGGCAAGCCCGGCAATGGGCAAGCGCAGTCGCGGCAGCAGCGCCACCACCAACAGTATGAGCAACGTACCGAGCTCCATCTCCGCCAGCACGTACGGCACCATCGTGGACCTCGAGCCAGGCTCGCCGTCCGAGTCCAGGCCCGCGGTCAGCGCGCTGGTTGGGCCCGTGCCCTCTGGACCCGTGGCGGCGGCAGCCAAGAAGGCAGGCCGCGACGGCAAGAATATCTGGGACGAGTACTACCCGCTCGTACAGCCGGCACACCAGTATCACCACCGCAATGACCGCGGCTCGTCCAACTACTTCTTCCACGGCATGTTCTCGGCCGACGTCATGTGGGCCTACCGCGATGCAGTGATCGCCTACCTGGTGTCGCTCTACTCGATGGTAGTGCTCTCGCTCACGGGACTTGTATTTTGTAAGCAGTGGGGTATCTTGGCCAACTCGCCGATCGTCTTCGGGTTTCGCTGCCTGTGGTTCGTCAGTCCGGCGATTGCGTCGCTCGCACTACGGAACAGTACGTCTGAACTTGCAGCGCGGAGTGAGGATGGATATGGTGCTGATGCGTGTTGTGCCTTTGCTCCTCCTCATTGCTGTAGTTGCGAAGCTGAGGCTACAGGCGTGCAACACCCCGCCGCACTGGAACATCCCGCCGTTTTATCATTTGTTCAGGAGCTCGCACTCGTCTAGATCCACGTTCCGACTTGCACTCCTGAGCTACGCAGTCCCAGTGCTGTGCGAACTCGCGGCTTTCTCGTTTACTGCGGCTACAAGAATGGTTAACCCGGTACGTCCTGCTGCGTTGATACAACACTTTTTGTGTATGAGTGACCGACAAGGAATGTGCTCTCGCTTGCGGTTTGCAGTTCAATCGAACCTTCGTGCGGAAGCTGGAGATGGTATTCAGCTTCAACGACGTCGAGGCACTCGACTCTGGGCTGGTGTTTTATGTCTTCTACATCAGCTTCCTCGGTATCTTCTGGGACCCCGTGCCGCCACAGCGCTTTGATGTTGGGCTCTCCATGGGACTACGACCTTTGGGTTCGTGGCTCTCTTTCTCTCGTCATGTGCTGTCCACTGATCCTGATTTTTTCACGTTGATTGCTCATGAGCAGGCACAAGCTGGTTTTTCTTCGCGATGATCCAGGAAATTGGATGGAGTGGATCTCTTTTTCCAGGTGAGCTTTGCGTTCTGGTACATCGCTATAGGAGATGTTACTTTTCGCTGACAGGATTCTGCTCGTGCGTGTATTCCTTCCAGCGCTGGAAATTGTCTTCAGCCATTCCACAATCCTGGCATCGGCCATCACCGGGTGCATCTGGGCATTATGGCACTGGCCCATGATCATTGCCGACGCGCTGGAAGTGGTGCCCAAGGGCTCCGGTTACTCAGTCGCTGAAACGCGCGACTTCCACTTGCTCTACGTGCTCGCAGTGTTCACCCTCCTGCTTATTGGTTCCCGCATCATCATGTGCTGGATCCAGGGCAACTCGAGCTACGTCATTTGGTCCAGCGTCGTCTACCACTCCACACACAACCTGTACGTCTTCGTCTCGACTCAAGAGGGATATTCCATGGCCTAACATTACTGTGCTATGCTGCAGCTTTATTACGTCAGTGTTCGGCCAGCTCACGGCGCCTCTGTACGAGAAAGCCCAGCTCTTCAGCTTCTTCAGCTCGGAGGCGTCCATCTGCCTGCTGGTGACGGTGTGGTTCTCCACGTGCATCCTCTCGCAGATGTTCCGATGGACAAACCTCATGCCGATGCTTCGTCGAGCCAATCCAAGTGCCTCGCGCGCCATCGCAGCGTAGCAACCAGCCAGCGCGGCCCAGCGACTGCCGCAGCTCTGCGTCATGTAGTTGAAGTAAAAGATCCCTATCAAGTTGAAGCGGGTCGTATCTAGTCGGGTGGTGACTGTACTATCTACACTCGCCTTTGATTGGGTACTGCAAATTAGTATGGACGTTTGTATGAAAAATCTTATGGTCCGTCATGTGGACGGCGTCTGCCCGCGGCCAGCCGGTCATTAGTCTTCGTGCTTGTGAGCTGCCCACCCGCTCTCTGATGGGCTTCCTGCGTGTGCTGCTGGCAGCAACAGCGCTGGCCACCGGGTGCAGCGCCCACCGTGCACACAGCAGCACAACCTCGCTGCAGACGCCCACTGTGATCTTGCAGCAGGTGACATTCGAGGCGGCCATCGAGCTACCGGAACTCAAGAATGGTGCAACGGCTGCATAATGTGCTATTGCAATAGGGACGAGACACTAATGCAGTTGTGTCCTTTGACATTGTAGGCTCCGTGTACCCGAAGCATTTGTGGTTCCGCGTGGAAGACTCGGATGGCGCCGTGTTGGCCAACGGCAGCGTCAAGACTCTAGACAACGACGGCAACTTCCGCTCGCAACTCTCGATCCCCATCAAGCAGCTGCAACTGGAGTCGTACGGACAGCACAACCTCACCACAACAGTGTGGGAGGAGAAGCAGCAGACTCCTGAGATTGAGCCTTTGGTTACCCCCACGGAAACCCCGCAGGTGAATGAGACGGACAGTAATGCCTCGGTTGTGCTGCCCCCGACGGTTTCCTTCGACGAGGTGCTGCTGTTTCAGGCCACCCACACGACTTCCGTCATGGTGTCGCCCGGATGGGTCTCCCTACTGCCGCCAATGGTGACGCTGGTCATGTCGGCTGTGTTGGGCCAAGTAACCGTGTCACTCCTTGCCGGCATTTGGTGCGGCGCTATCATTGTCTCGAACGGAGACCCGTTGACTGCTTTCCTGCGCACGTTTGACCAGTACTGGGTGAACTCGTTTACGGTGGACGACCACGCTGGAGTGCTGCTGTTCACGATTGTACTGGGTGGAACCATTGGCGTGGTTCAGAAGGGAGGAGGCGGTCATGGACTGGCCCTGGTGGCGAAGAAGTTTATGACGTCGTCACTGCGCATGCAGCTGTCCACTTGGCTGCTGTGCCTCGTTATCTTCTTCGATGACTACTCGTGCATCCTCATCGTCGGAAGCTCGCTGCGTCAAGTGCTGAGCCAAACCGGTGTCAGTCGTGAGAAGTTTGCGGCCATTATCCACACAGTTGGCGTCTGTTTGCCGTCTATGTGTAAGTGCTTTCGCTTTTACAGTGGCTTGTTCATCTGCGGTCTAAGCTAACCTGTTTGCAATTGCCATGCAGCCCCGGTGAGCGCGTGGATTGGCGTTGAAATTGGATATGTGGCCGCCCAGCTCCGCGACCTCAAGCTCGACTGGGACCCGTTCGTCACGTGCCTTTCGTGCCTGCACTACCGCTTCTTCCCGATCTTGTTCATCGCGTTCATCTTCATCACAATTATTTGCGAGAAGGACTTCGGCCCGATGGTGCAGTTCGAGAAGGATGCCGCTGCCTCCCCGATCAACGATGGGTCGATGACCCCAGTTTACCCGGGACCAATGGACAGCCCCAAGCCTGAACTCGCCCCGCTAGAGCCCGACACTACCAAGCCGCTGCGGTGGCAAAATGCTGTGGTGCCGTTCCTGACAATCGTCGTGCTCACATTCGTAGGGATGATTTTCGATGGTTTCAACAGCCTGTACACTCAGGATCCCAGTGGCGACTTCGGCATTCTGGATGCGCTGAGCCACTGTGACTCGGTGTCTTCTTTGATCCGAGCTTCAGCTGCCGGCTGGGTCATTGCCGTCACGTTGCTACTGTTGCAGCGAATCATCACGCTGAACGAGGCTACGAAGGCTTGGATGGAAGGAGTCAAGGACATCCTGGACCCGACGCTGATCCTTACGCTGGCGTGGGCTCTTGGCTCGGTCATCGGTGAAGTGAGCACGGCTCCATACATCGCCTCGGTGGTCGGAGATTCGATCCCGAAGCAGTTCCTGCCGGCCATCGCTTGTCTTCTCTGCTACGTCGTCTCGTTCGCCGTGGGCAGCGCGTTTGGCACGATGGCCATCATGTTCCCGATCATTGCGCCGCTCTCGTGGTCTATCAGTGGCGGCGACGCGGAGAACTTGCGCCAATGCTTCGGCAGCATCTTGGGTGGCTCCGTGTTCGGCAACACGTGCTCGCCCATCGCCGATACGTCCATCCTGGCGTCTCTGTCGGCGCATGTCCCGCTGGAGAACCACGTGCGCAGTATCCTGCCATACGCAGTCTTGGTGGCGGTGGTGTCGGTTGCAGGTGGATCGCTGCCGATTGGCTTGAAGATCTGCAGTACGTTCACGGCGTTTGGCATCTGCCTCGCGGTGCTGCTGCTCGTCGTCTTCTTCTGCGGCACGAAGGTCAACACGCGCTACCGGTCGCTCTCATCGTGCAGCTTCCTGAGCGTGTCGCCGCCGATGAGATACGAAGGCGAGAATCAGCCTCTGCTATCCGCATAGGGTTTTCAAGCTGTAGACGACATTGTCCACCACTGTCCTCCTAGTGAAGCCATATTGGACGCTCCGGATTGGTTGTTAATCCATAAAATTCAATTTTGACCAATCATGATCGTTCAAGCGCTGCAGCCATTCGAGCATCAGATAGGCCAAGGACGATAAGCATGGCGGACTCGGAGGCGCTGGAGCTCACGGCCACGAGCAACCCGTACCTGGAATTCTACCGCAAGTTCGTGCGAGAGCACCCTGGAGAACTCACGGCCGTCTTTGACCCGGAGCTGAGCGATGAAGCGCGCTCTGAGATGTACGCGGCGCTGGATGTGAGCGTCGCAATGGTGAGACGCTGGCTGGGCTTCTGGTGCACTGCAATGGGGTATTTACTAACCGTTTACTGTAATTTGTATAATAATTTCGGTAGAAATACTCGTGGGCGATTCCGGATGAGCGCGCGCTGCAGATTATCAAGCATTATGGACCGGTGAGCTCCCAAGTTTTGGAGTTTTTGGTGAAGTGGGGCACTAACTTCGGGTCGGTGTGTTGGCAGATTGTGGAGATGGGGGCTGGCAGTGGCTACTGGGCGCGGCTTCTGCAGCTTCGCGGTGTGGACGTCGTTGCCTATGATTTGCACGTTGCTGGGGACGACGAACAGGAAGAGCTGGATGAGGACAAGGACGGCGGGAAAACGGCTGCTACCAGTGGCGAAGAGAGTCATGGGGATGCGGAGGAGACGCAGGAGAGCGACGGTGAGGAAGCCGATGAGGAGCCTGACGAGGAGGAGGAGGACGAAGCTGAAGAGGAGGAGGAGGACGAAGAAGAAGTGGAAGTGGAGCAGGTCTACTGGACGGAAGTGCTAAAAGGAACGCCGAAGGTGAGTGACAACGAAGTGAGCTTGACACTGACGGAGGGCTCGACTTTACGGACTGACCTCTGTGACTAGGATTTGCGCAGGCATGCGGATCGCGCGCTGTTCCTGTGCTACCCGGACGATTTCGAGGACAGCCACGAGTCCATGGCGCTGGCGAGCCTCTGCAACTATGCTGGTGATACGGTGATCCACGTTGGTGAACTGTTTGGCCACACCCTGTGCCTTCCTGGAGCGTGGTAAGTGCACAGTATCCGTTGATGTATTGTGCAACAACTAACACGCCGGTTTAAAGGGGTCGAACGTCGTCCGAGGAGTTCCAAACTCACCTTGCGACTGTGTACCACAAGGTGCTACAGGTGCCTTTGCCTTCGTGGCACTCGAGCATCGACACGTTGACTGTATGGAAGCGCACAAAGTCGTCGATCACCGATGGAGGAATGTACGCTTTCATCCCAGAAGAAGAGCGCATTGATCTGCTGGCTGCCTCTTCATCCACGCGTCATCTGCTGCTTCTCGGCAATTCTAGCGATGAACAAACGGCCGAAGCCAAGTCAAACAAGCGACGCAGGGGCAAAGGCAAAGCTAAACACGCTGAGGTGGAGCACGACGACGACAGCGATCAGAGTGAGAACGATGAAAACTCAGATATGAAGCTGAAGCACGATGAAAGGGAAAAGAATGCCTCGAAGCGGAAGCAGACCAAGCGCTCATAACTGCAGGCAGTTGATCTGAAAGCCAATCAAGAAGCCCGTGTCTTATCCTGGTATTGTACTTATGCAGAGTTTCAAAATAGTTTGTGGTCCATTGCACGACAACTTGAGTCCGCAGGAAGAGATAACGGGGCCCACCTCTGCCGTTGGCCCTCGTTGCCAGGCAGCTTCATGACGAAGCCGCGGCGTTCGTTGGCGTACT
Organism: Phytophthora chlamydospora; assembly: GCA_012295415.1. NCBI lineage: Eukaryota > Oomycota > Peronosporomycetes > Peronosporales > Peronosporaceae > Phytophthora > Phytophthora chlamydospora. The sequence continues at coordinate 77,918 of JAABLK010000007.1, read as the reverse complement.
CGGCAGAATATGAGTTTGGCGACGACAACATTTTAACTGCGACGTACTTTGAAGAAACACGACTGCGGAATCAACAGCGGGTCAAGGATGCCCAGTCCGTCCTCGGCACGGAAGCAGACAACCGCCGTGTCAACAACGCCAAACGACTCCAGCAAGAGCAAGGTGTGTGGGTCTAGAGAAGACGCACCGCGATGATTCAGGAGCTAATAATGCGCTTGGTTTGTACTCAGACAGGGAGAGCGAGATCTCGCTGCACAACCAGATCCTGCTGGAGCGACTCGAACGCATTCACAAGAAGCTCCCGAAACAATTCGACGTCTCGCACCACACCGAGGAGCATCAGAGCGCCCAGCGACCATCCAACTTCCCACAATGGCAACGCGAGCAAGAGCGGATAGCAGAAGAAAACAAGAAGATGAAGCGAAGGCTGGATCAAACCAAGTCGCTGTTCGACACCAAGCAGCTTGCGGCAGATGCTGCCAAGTCCAGATACTTTTCCGATCAGCTCTCCAAGGCCGATCGACGCATGCAAGTGAAGCAAAAATGCAAACAACTCGAGCTTCAAAGCAGCAGCAAACGATCAGGTACCGATCTCCACAGTCGTTCGCCATCCAAGTCTCATCACCGCCACAAGCGGCGTCACCAGATCGAGGCGGATCAGGAGAGCGAGCAGCACAGGATGGAAGGAGTGCACGAGTGCCATCCGGATAATCTCGAAAATTGCCGCGATTCCAGCGAACTGCCTCGGTTCCGAGCGTCTCGCAAGGTCGAAACCAAGTACGCGCTTCCTCAAGAAAGCTTCCCCACTGTCACCAACACCTCGAAGCTCATCCGAGCCTCAGACTTGCTGCCTCGATTGTAAATGTAGCCATCCGTCTTCAACTTGCTGTTTTTCCACCAATCGTAGCGTTTTCGTAGCTGCTAGAGCTCATTTTGCGATCGATAATGCTGCCGGTAGGGAGGAGGGCGGGAACTGCTCGCCACTTCCACTCGACGCGGCCCCAGCCGTGGCTCATTCCTGCGGGGCTGGCGTGCGCGGGGCTGTTCGTGGGTACGCGCTACATTCTACGCGCCCAGGAGCGCGTACGAAGGCGACGTGCTGGTCTCCCGGGCGAAGGAGACGAGGGCGAAGATGAGGACGAGGGCTCGTCACTCAGCAAGATGCAGCAGGTGCTGGGCGTGGACGTGGGATCGACCAACCTGCGCGTGGCGTCAGCCTCACTGCTGGATGCGGCGCATGCGGCGCGGGTGATCGAGAGCGCCGACGGACTACGCGCGACCCCCGCGGCAGTCGCGGTGGACAATGGCAGCGTCTCGGTGGGGGCCGTGGCCAAGTCTCTGCAGGGCCGGAAACCCGGCTATACGGCGACAGCCACGCGTCTGTTGCTGGGAGCTGCCACGAGAGAGAAGATGGAGCGAGAGCAGCTGATCAACAAGCTGCCGTACACGGTGCACCAGAGTGAGGGCTCGCTGCTGCTGGAGTTAGATGGCAAGATGTACAGCCCCGAGGTGGGTTTAGCTGTAGTTCAATAGGGGATGAGGAAACGGGTGACTGACTGTTAATACTTTGTGAAGTGGGCGGCGGAGATCATGCTGGACCATTTGCACACGACGGCGGCGGCGTCGCTAGGAGAGGACCCGATCGAGAACTTCCCTGCGGTGCTGGCTGTTCCAGCGGGGACGGATGAACAGGAGCGTGCGGCGTATGAAAAGGTGGCGAATAGTGCCGGTTTCACGGTATTTGCTGCCATCGACGAGCCGGTGGCTGCTTTACACGCCGCTGAGAAGTGGGCTGCGCAGGAGCCGAGTGCTGATCCACTGCCATCGAGAGGCCCCATTGCAGTGTTCGATATGGGAGGATACGTGTCGACTGTGTCGCTGCTGAAGAAAGAGCGACGGGGTGGCGGCTTCAGGCTGCTTCACACGCTGTCTACCCAGGCTGTTTCAGGACACCAAGTAAACGAGTTGCTGTTCCGTTCGGTGGTGGAGAAGTTCGAGCAGGAACATGGCATCGATCTCTCGATCGACTACATGGCCAGCTATCGCATCCTGGAGGCTGTGGAAACCGCAAAGATTGAGCTTTCTAGTCGTGTCAGCACGGACATCAACCTGCCGTTCATCACTGCCGACCAGAAGGGCGCCAAACACCTCGTGCACAAGGTCACATCCTTCGATCTCGCGCGCATTCAGGAAGGCCCAGCCATGGAGGCAATCTCACTGTGTGAACGTGCACTTCAAGACGCGGGTGTTTCGAAGGAGAAGCTCAGCGCCCTAGTTCTCATCGGAGGAGGCGCAAAATCCGAGTTCATGCGGCAGGAACTCGAGTCGTTTTTCAAGCGCCCTGCATTCAGTACCAAGAGCTTCCGACCCGAAGAAGCCGTCGTTCTCGGTGCTGCCGAGTACGGTCGCAAATTGGTGCAAGAGTACTAACTAAAGGGTATGCAGATCACAATATTATTGTGGCCTTAGAGTCAACTGCTTTCTTGTCTTTCTACTGCTTCGTAGCCGGCTTAATCATGTAGCAATGCTTCGCTCCTTCCTCCAGGTAGATCTCGTCGCTTGAACAATGGTAGCCACACTTCTCGTAGAACCCCTTCCGTCCGTATTGAGAAGACAGCGCGAACACATCTACGCGGTCGCGTACGTGGTCCTCGATAGCGTCCATGAGCTGGGCACCGAAGTTCTTGCCGCGATATTTGGCCAGCACCGCCACGCGACCGAACTTGGCCTTGCGGTTGGCTTCGTCCAGCAGACAACGGGCTACGGCCACGTACTCGCCCGTCTCCGAGTCTGTGCCAACGAAGTGGATGGTGCTCGGCTTGTCGTCGTTCGGATCCTCCGTCTCCACGGCCTCACGGAACCCTTGCTCGTCGATGAACACGCGACGGCGCAGGGACATGGCGTGCTGCATCTCGTCGGGGGTCGTCACGGGCGTCACAATGAGGGTCATAGCTGCTGGAGGTGAATTGGGAAATGAGGAGATCCGTTGCGGCAGGGGACACCAGTGACTTGGTGAAAGGATGCATCAAAACGGACTGCTTAGATGAGCAGTGACGATACAGCTGGCAGGAGAGATGGCAGTAAACGATTACTTTTTATCAAACGATTTCACGAGCACCTCATGATGCGACGGCCTTGTACATCCAGCAATGCTCGACGCCCTCGTCAAGGTGGATCTCGTCAGACTTGCGCTCATAGCCGCATTTCTCGTAGAACCCGCGCTTGTCGAATTGCGCGGACAGCTTGAACGTGTCCACACGGTCTTGGATGTGGCGCTCCGTGCCCTCCATCAGGGCCGCACCGTAGCTCTTGCCACGGCACTCCTTGAGTACAGCCACGCGGCCGATCTGAGCCGTGCGGCTCGCGTCATCTAGCAGCACGCGCGTCACCGCGACATACTTGTCCTGCTCGACGTCTTTTCCCAGGAAGTGAATCGTGCTGGGCTTGTCGTCGTGCGCGTCGAACCTCAGCTCGTGTCCGAAGCCTTGTTCGTAGTGGAAGACCCGCAGGCGGATCGCCTTGGCCTCTTGGAACTCCTCGGGCGTCTTCACGGGCACCACAAGCAGAGTCATCGCTGCTGGAAGTGAATTGATAAATGTGGCAAGAACACGTTGGTGGTCAATGCGGCAGGGACACCCGTGACTTGGTGAAAGGGTGCATCAAAACCGAGTGCTTGGATGAGCGAGTGACTGGGGGACACCAGTGACTTGGTGAAAGGGGGCATCAAAACCGAGTGCGAGTGACTGAAACAGCTGCCACGATTTCGAGAGAGCTTTTCATTTTGGTAAACTTTATCAGAACTTTTCATACATTTTCAGGGATTTTCCAGCATCGAGCTGGTGAAAGGCTTCCAGCATGGACAGAACTCAACCATCCCAGGGGCTCATCATGGAGCAGCTAAACATGGCTCACGTTCAATGGCGATAGCGCCTTGGCCCGATGTGTTTCAAAGATAGGCTATCTATCCTACACAATTCGTGATGCAGAAGCCGAAAATTAGGAACCTGAAGAGGTGGAGCTGTCGGCCGGAGTTTGAAATTGCATCTCGCGGCAAAGAGAGAAGGATGATATGGCACGAAGCCTGATGACACTGCAGCGGCGTTGTGAAGACTTGCTCAGCTGGAATAGCGTGTAACGGTCAACGTTGCTGTCGATTTGATACCGAAAATCAACCAAAGCAACCCGTGACGCTACTGTATTTTAGGTTTTCAAAGCTATAGCTCGATCGACCTGCACGGGTAGAAGTCATGATCCAGCAACACCTTATGATGCGACGGCCTTGTACATCCAGCAATGCTCGACGCCCTCGTCAAGGTGGATCTCGTCAGACTTGCGCTCATAGCCGCATTTCTCGTAGAACCCGCGCTTGTCGAATTGCGCGGACAGCTTGAACGTGTCCACACGGTCTTGGATGTGGCGCTCCGTGCCCTCCATCAGGGCCGCACCGTAGCTCTTGCCACGGCACTCCTTGAGTACAGCCACGCGGCCGATCTTGGCCGTGCGGCTCGCGTCATCCAGCAGCACGCGCGCCACCGCGACATACTTGTCCTGCTCGACGTCTTTTCCCAGGAAGTGAATTGTCGTGGGTTCGTCGTCGTGCTCGTCGAACTCCAGCTCGGGGTCGAAGCCTTGCTCGTAGTGGAAGACCCGCAGGCGGATCGCCTTGGCCTCTTGGAACTCCTCGGGCGTCTTCACGGGCGTCACCAGCAGCGTCATGGCTGTCTAAAAATGAAGAGAGTGCAAGTGAGACGCCCGGCTATCGCTCATCTAAGCCGTCGCTTTGATGAGCATCTGGCCGCGACCCACCAATCGTTTTCTGCAGTCCCTCGCCGCCTGGAAGCTCGATGGAGTGGCCTCTTTCAGTCGAAACGACCACCTTGGTTACGTGCATCTTCTAGCTGAGCGTGGACGCCTTGACGAGAGCACGACGTGCGCGGAGACGGCAAAGACCACGACGAGGCTTTGAAAAATCGAGCCCCCGATTGAAGTTGCTACATACACGCGCGAACAGAGAGCTCTCTTCTGCGTTGGTAGCGCCGCTCTCTTTGGTTTCTTTCGAGTGTAAGACCAACACGTGCATCGTCGTCGCCGACATGTGAATCTTCACATCGTACAGATCTCGCGCTGAAGCAGTAATGTGCCCCCTTGTGGCAAATTGTGCCGCTGACTCAGCTGGTAGCGCGGCAAGCGCTGCTTGCTTGGCTCGCGAGCCGTTAGTGTTGTCGACAAGTAGGCAGGCCCTCCATGCTCGTGTGCTGCTGAACCAGCCGCGGGTGCCGCGCTCGCTGCGATCCCCTTTGTTTCTCTGGTCGAGCTCTAGGATGTGGACGCCGATGGGACGTTGAAGCGCTGTGGTGAAGATCGAAAGCTTGCTTTCTCACAGATTCCTCGCCCAGGAGAAGCATCCGCGCCTGGGCCTCGAAAAACCCGACGCCCGATATGACCAGCCCGACGTGCCGCCGCCGCACTGCAACGTCCGATGTCTTGAGCGGATACCATCGAAGGTGAAGCCTGTCGTGGGCTGGTTTGGGCGGAAGAGGAGTTGCTCAGTTTCGAGTGCACGACACATCCACCAACGCCAGCCTTTTCCTCGCCGTCCCTCTAGGATTCCTCGGAGGAAAAGGTCCGCCAGGCCGACAGGGCCTCTGCAGCCACCCACACGTACACCGTGCAAGTTGAGGGCCGCTTCAACCGACAGGCTACTGTACAACATCTCAATTTCAGCAGCGAAGCTCGCAGTCGAGCCATGGCCGAAGGGCTCCGATATCCGAAGCTGGAGATTCCGGCGCAGACTTTTTTGTGCGCCTTCAAATCGTGCCAAGCCCAAGATACACCGAGGGACCAGCGAGAAGCGAGATCGGCGCCGCGTGTGCCAAACTGGCACTGCCAAACAAAGCCCCGTGAAAACTTTTTCGAAATTCGCTGCATAAAACGCCGATTTCAGGCAAATTGCAAGTGCACTTTTGACTGTGGCAGTTTGAGAGATGGAGAGCCTGTTCTCCTCGACCAGACCAGTCCGGGCAAGACTCAACAACGGCGCGTGCCCAGTTCCTCCTCTTCAGCTCGAACCAGATCCCACCCGATCGGGCTCAGCATCTTCACCGCGAGCGGCTCCATATCCGAGGACAAGTGAAGCTGCACATTTTGCACCCAAATCGTCGGCGCATTGGGCTCCAAGCGTCCAACGCAAACTCCGCCAGGCTAAAAAGAAAGCGGCGCGCACGTACGCGTAACTTCGGAGTGTGGTCTGCTTGCCTGCTTTGCCGCCGCAAAGTGCTGCCTGCTTTGCCGCCGCCGGCCAAACCTGCCTCAAATCTCGTGCTCAACGCCGGATAGCGTATCCGGATGCTGTACGCGAGAGTGGCACTGCATGATGATCCGCTCGATCGGTTGATCGATGACACTTCCACTGTGTCGCTCCTCTGCTGACCTTCGCTTGCCCTGCCGCCTGCATGGCACATCTTGGTAGCGCCTACTGCCAGACTGTCTCCGCTCGACTCAAGACGCACGAGGCCATGGCTTCCTTCCCTCTGTCGCAGCGGCCGTTCCCGCGTCTGGAGCTCAGCGAGCCCGAGCGCCGTCGCTTCCACCTCCAAGCCACCGAGCTGCTAGGCAACGCCCTGAAGGAGTACGAGGAGTTCGCACTCATCCGCCATCGCCAGGTGGACCGGCGTCGCTGGAAACCCGTCAAGAGCCACGAGAATCTCAACGTCTACCGCGAATCACGCGCCTACGCCGCCAATCGCTCGCTGAGTCTCGAGGATGAAGAGGCCTTCGCTCGTGCAGCGGCCATGGCGCCCACGGCCGCCTCGGCACGTCGTGGTCGCCGCGGCTCCCGCTCCAGTTCCAGTTCTGGCGGCTCCGACTCCATCTCGTCCATGAGAGAGCTGCCGGCCCACCAAGTCTCGGAACTGGAGCTGCTCACGGGCTGGGGCCCCACGGCCACCGAGGTGCGCGAGCAGAAGAAGCGCGCCAAGACCAGATCGAGTAGCGCCAGTGGCAACATGGAGCAGCTTCCGGCTCTGCTGGGCGTCGGTAACGTCATCGGCTCCCTGGACGACGTCATGTACGGCGTGGCGGCAGCCGACTGCGCCAGCATGGCGCTCAAGAACGCCTACTCGCACGACGACGTGCTGGACGCAGACGTGCTGTGCCCCATCGAGGGCCCGTCGCAGCGCAGCCCGTTCCGGTTCCTCGGCATCAAGTGGCTCGTCAAATCCACGTCGGGCGGGAGCGTCACGCACCGCCTCGCGTCCCCGAGAGACCTCGTGTACCTGGAAGCCACGGGCGTCATCACGCGCGGCGACGGCGTAAGAATCGGGTACCAGATCATGCACTCAGTCAAGCTGCCGAGCTGTCCCGAGCTCTACGATTCGCACGGCGTCGTGCGCGCGCGGTGTGAAAGCGTTCATCTGTTCGTGGAGCTCAACAGCAAGACGGTGGATGTGTTTCTCAAGTCTAAGGTCACGCCCAACGGCAGGATATCCGAGTCGGTAGCGCTGCACAACTGCGCCAACTCGCTCTTGTATTGCGGGAAGACGGTGCAGTGCTCGCAGGACAAGAAGCTCACGTGGAGACTGGAGTGCTACCGGGACTCTCAAGCCCAACGCAGACACGAACGCAAGGTGAAGGCAACGCAGTGCAGCATTTGCAGTAAGACGTTCGGCCTTCTTCGCAAAAGCGTCGAGTGCCAGCTATGCTCAGCCGCCATGTGCTCCAAATGTTGCGTCGAACGCACGCTGAAGAGTGTGGACGCGTCGGGGAACAGGCGACACACCAGCAAGTTTGTCTCCACTAGCGTCTTTCAGCTTTGCACAAGCTGCATCGCTACCAACATGCAGACGAGTGCGCTGCTGATCGCGCGGGAAGAAGTGATGGCCGGTCGATTCGGCCGAGTCGCCCAGGGCTCGCCACTACCGAGAGGCCAACGTCGTGGGAGTGACAATTCGAGCGACTATGCTGCTTCGGTCGCTACGATCAGCATTGACGACATTCCAGGCCAACATGAACACCACGCGCGTCCGCCACTTCAGTTTGAGACTCCTTCTCGACGTGGTTCTCGCCCCACACAGCGCCGAGAGGACGGAAGAAGGGGCTACCGTGACCAGGAATCATATCGTGACGACTCCGACGTTGACGATCGCTATGGTCGAGGATACCAGCCCCGGTATGCTGATATCCCTGAACCAGTTTCTTCAAGGAGAGGCCACGCGTTCCGCGGGTCTCCTCCTTCGAACTCAAGAATTCAGGGACGTCACGAGCTGCCAAAGATCCGAACTCGCTCTGGTAGTCGCCACGAACCTCTGTACGCAGATGCTCCTATGCGCCCGCCGATGATGAGAAGAGGATATTCGGATGAAGTGTACCACGAGGTGCCACGACCGGAGGACTTTGCGGGAGCTGACCGGTATATGCCGCGAGAAAGCGTCTTGCGCGGAAGGTACCATCCAGTATACGAAGACTCGCCTGTGGAGCTCGATAACTCTGGCCGAGGCGGTTTGTCAGGATGCGACCTTGACGATGTTTCGCCGTACACTTCGAGTAAGGAGAGCATCCGAAAGACGACGAGCTCAAGCGGCAGCAGTCTGGAAGATATTCGCACGACTGGGGTATCACCCTTGCAAATGTCTGTTCGCGAACCGGAGGCTGAGGATCGAGACACTTTCGACAGCTTTGGTAGCCTCATTGATATCAACAGTGACCTGGACGATGTGGACGAGACGCTGGACACGCGAGACATGGAGGCCGTGAAGCGGGCGTCTCAAGTCAACCGCCAGCTTTGGCAGCAGATTGCTGAACTCCGAGATCAGGCGGAAAACGTGTACCAGTACACGAAAGAAAGCACCGCCATGCACATGACTCAGGGTGGATCACTACGGTCGCGGCCGGTGCAAACCCGACTTCGTTAGGCTTGTGAGCTGTAGCTTACGATGATATGAAAATGGATTTACTTAGTACTGAAAAATCCAATCGACCTGATGATAAAAAAAAAACTACCAGCAGCGTTTCTCAAAGATAGTAATTGCGATCGTGCAGATTCCATTTTGGTGGGGTGAAGAAACGGATAAGAACTTTTTGCAGGTTCTTGGGATATGAGGCCCATGGTGGCCGATGCTGAGTCTTCGATTGGCACCAAGTCGAGTCACCCACCACCAGAGCATCAGCTATGAGCGGCGACGGAACCAGTTGCGATGAGGACTCTCGCCTCGAGATGTTTCTGGCTGTGGTGGAGAAGTTCGACCTGGAACTAGCTGATCCCGTGGAAACGGCGGAGGAGTTCGAAGATCTGGAGGAGTTAGATCTCTCTGAGAAGGGATTGGCGGAACTTCCAGGCGACTTGGTACTGGCGCTGCCACCCAACCTCAAGACGTTGGCGTTGGAGAAGAACGGACTTACGCAGCTACCTGAAAGCTTTGGTGGCGATGCCGCGTCAACAGCTGCATGGGGACAGCTCACCGAGCTCTACGTGCGCGACAACGAGCTCACGAGCCTTCCAGCGGCAATCAGCGAGCTGGCCAAGCTCGAAAGCTTGTATCTGGAAGACAACAAGCTGACAAGTGAGGGCATCCCAGATGCGATTGCTCAGTTGTCCGGTACGCTAGCTGGGCTTTGTCTTCACCGCAATCTGCTAAAGGTGCGTGAAATAGTTGATGATACTTGATGCATTTTCACCCGTCTAACGTCGTGGCTTCGCAGACATTCCCTGTTAGTTTGTGCCAGCTTTTTCAGCTTGAAGAGCTGTACCTGGATGACAACGAGATTGAGTCACTTCCTGAAGAGTTTGGCTTGTTACAGAACCTCAAAGAGCTCGACATTCTCGGGAACAAACTCACCACTCTGCCAAACTCGTTCAAGAACTTGAAGCAACTGGAAATCTTGCACGCTGAGCGGAATGAACTTGTCAAACTACCCAAGCATCTGGGTGAAATGCAGTCGCTGCGCAAGGTGTATCTTCAAAACAACCGCCTCACCAAGTTGCACGCGTCGCTCGGTCGCTGCATGAAGCTCGAAATTCTCAACCTAGAGGACAATTGCCTGGCCAAAGTTGCGAAGCGGATCGGCGACTTGCCGAAGCTGAAGAACCTGCTTCTTGCGAACAACAACATCACGGAGCTACCGTTCAACCCCATCGAGAAGAACCCGAACTTGCGCCGCCTCACACTGTCGGGCAACCAACTCTCGCCTGAGCTGCTCGAGCTCGAGAAGAAAGTGGCTATGGCAGGGGTGACCGAGGACGACGAGAACGAGGACTAGGTAGGAGTCGCTTTAAGACACATGAAGTGCATAATACATCGCGCTTGATTCTTTACATACTGCTTGGTTGCGTCGGCGTTACTTCGAGAGTCAAGCGCGATTCAAGTGAAAAAGGCGTGGGTGTCTAGGTCCGTCTTGATAGGCGACGGAAGCGGCAAAGGTGACGGTGGCGGCATCGTCGTCATGCCAGACGATGTACCCACGGATGGACTTCCTAGCTGGTACATGTTCATGTGCTGTTGCTGGCTAAACGCGCGCTGCTGCTTCGCAGATCTGATCGGAGTACGCAGAAAAGTTCGGGCGTCCATGCTGATCGGAGGCAGTGTCGTGGTCGTCGATGCCGTGTTCAGTGAGCACGGCGCTGCTCGACCAGCGGACTGTCGATTCATGGTACTGTAGTGCAGGAGCCGTTTGCCGCCTTTCGCAGCCATCTCCTTCTGCTGCGCGACCTGCAAAAACACAAACAATTTCAGTCTTCCGTTTGATAGAAGTACCGCAGCGCTAGAATCTTTTTGATAGTATCTGTACCAAATAGTTGAAATGGTTGATCTGCTCCTTGAGCTGCAGCTGCAAGCTGTACGCACGGAAAAACATGGGGTTTTGCTCCTCGAGCTTCTGCCACACGACGTTTGTGAAGCCAGGTTCTACATTGGCCTCCTCTTTCAGCGTCATCAAGATCTCATTCTGTGGCAGCAAACGAAAATAAATATGTCAGCATCCTCAAAAGGGGAAAATTTGGTCCACTCAAATCTACCGGTACCTTGCTCTTGTACTGCTGGAGACATCTCTCGATGAGGTTTTGCACGCTCAGAATGTCATTCCAGGAAAACGTTGGAGGTGACACGGGCGTCGGTGGTGGCCGCTTGGCGCCGATACTCGACGAACTTGAACCTGTATTGATTGTAATGGCTGGCTTCTTCATCTTGCGAGGGGCCGACGCCACCCCCGCTCGTCGAGCTTGAAGTGTAGGGGCTGGAGCTGCTGGTGTCACTTCCTGCTGAGAACTCTCCACTGTCTTCTTTTCAGCGGCTGACGACGGTACTGCAGCCGTCTCTTCACTTGGTTTTCCTTCCTCCTTCTTCTTCTCGTCTTCTTGCTTAGTCTTGCCTTCTTCCGAGTCTACCGGCAGATCCCTCCGCCACTGCTCGCCCAGCTCTTCTCTTGCAAAGGTGAACCCGAACGCGTCGTCCGTCGAGTTGGCAGACTCCGTCACCTGTGCGACTTCTCCCGCTGGAGTCGATGGCTTTATGCTGTGGTCGCTTTCTTGCTTCAAGTGCTCCGTGTCCACCGGCTTGAGCGCCACTTGGCCCTCGCCTGCATCCGCCAGGCTTTGGTCGTGCTGCGCCGCCCGGAGCTTGAGCTCCTGCGCGGTCGGCGTATCCCGAGCGTACAGCGACTCCATTCTGCTGGCCTGATTCCGTACTGCGAGAAGCTCCAGCAACCGATGGGTCGCCGGTGAAACGTCGCCTTTCCTCACCGTCTGCTGAGCTGGATCGCCGACTCGATCCGTTTTACCGAGGCGATCATCAATGGTGCATTGACACAGATCAATTTGCCACTTTATTCGAAGAATGCTAATCTTGTTGGACGGCAAAAGCAAATATTAGTCGCAGTGCCAAAGCACTGAAAAGGCTGTCAAATCTGCTGCTCTATCGCTGGGATATCCTGCCATGGCTCACTCCAACCAGATTCAGCCAGATCATCTAAAAACAACGAAAGCCAGCTGTTTATTTTTACGCACAACAAAAGGCTCTTTATTTGGCTACCGCTTGTCATGCTGGTGTTGGGTGACTGACTTTTGTTGTGCTGCTGCCAGTTTTCGCTCGAGACTTCCAGCACGGCGACTTGGTTCGATCATGGACGACGACAACTCGGTTGAAGTGATGCACGAAGAAGTGGACGATGTTGCGTCCGAATCGTACTCGGAGGTGGCGATGGAGCCCCCGATCAGCATCACCATCCCGACTGTACATGATGAAGCGTCCTCAAGTTGCAGTGACACGGCGTTCGACGACGACGACCGAGCCAGCAGTAGCAACGACAGCTCCACACCGTCACAACTGTCAATTCCAGCGTCGGTCGGATCGTCCCCAATGCTCACCACGCGCTCGATGGGCTCGCGGAGTTCGTTTGACGGATTCCCCAGCAATTCGAGCTCGGTATCGCTATCAAGCGACAGAGAACTCGTGAACCTTGCATGTACCAAGCTTCGACAGGCTCCGATCGAAGTACAGGCCTTGGATCTGAGCACGAACACCAGAAAACCCCGTCGACCGCTCAAAAGCCTGAAAGCTCTCTCTGAACTGACGAATCTCGTCCAGCTTGACTTGTCTGGTAATGCAGTTGAACGTCTGGATGGACTGCAGGTGTTCACGCAGTTGCAGACCCTCGCGATGGCCCGCAACCACCTCAAAACGCTATCGGCCCCGTTGTTCGTTCTCAAAGGGTTAACCCATTTGGATTTGTCGGGAAATTTCATCGTGCATTTACCACGAGGTTTTTCGGGGTTGACGATGCTGGAAGAACTCAATCTCTCTGGAAACAACTTAGGAACGCTAAAAGAAGTGGACGTGCTGAGCTCACTGGCCAATTTGCTGTCGTGCAGCCTCGCAGCCAACCCGTTCTGCCGTCTACCAACGTACAAAGACTACGTGATCTGCAAAATCCGATCTCTGGAGCGTCTGGATGACGTCGAGATCTCGCGGGTTGCTCGAGATCGGGCAGCCAAGCGCTTCGGAGCGGCCATGTTCTCTCAGGACGCGTATCTTCGCGAAGCCGACCGAGCGCACGAAGATGAGCAGAACCGCTTGCTCGAGGCTCAAAGTGCGTTGGAAGCGGAGAACCTTCGGCTGAAAGGCGAGCTGCAGGTTAAGTCCAAGCTGCTACAGAACAAATCTCGAGCCTGGTCCAGTGCGACAGAGCAGCTACTGCAGCTGCAGCAAGAGGTGGCAATGCTTAACCTCGACCGGCGACGCTCAGTGTCCCTACCTACTGACGCACCCAGTGATGCGGAGCAAATAGCGATGGCAATTGCAGCTCGACACCGACCCAGTCACTCGAGTCAGCAGCGACCTCAGTCCGCCCCACGCATCCCATCGCCCGAGCGCAGCGTCGAGAAACGCCGTGGGTCTTTTTCAGATCGCGACAGGCAGCTAAGGGATGCCGAATACGATGAAGAACGCACTGTTGAGTCACAAGACGCGGCGTGTATGCCAATGTCTCCGACTGTCACTGACGTGTTAAAGCGCAGTAGAAGCAAAATACTTGTCGACGCGTCCTGCTCCCCCCTGCGAGTCATCCCACCTGCGATTATCACGAAGCTTCCAAGTGAAGAGAGCGTCGATGCCACTCAGGAGGAAGAAGAAGATGACGATATCTCGTCGCCACCTCAGACATGGGAGCGAAGGAATGTGGTTCCTTTGACACGGGCGACTATCCCTCCAGCGGCTAGTTTTGCTTCTTCGAGCCAACGACGTACTAGGACGCCAAGTCTCGATTCTCGACTTGATTCCAGTGCTGACGATGGTTTAAGAGATAGGGCCACGCGATCAGTGTCTTCGTCTTTGGACTTCGGTTTAAAGGAAGATGAACCGCTTGGAATGCAGGATCTAAACGTTGGTCGATCGGTGCGCTTTCCAACGTTTGAGGATGACACTGCGTGTCCAGCGTACGAAGATTCTCACTACCCAGCTTTACAGCAGCGATCATCTTCAGCGAGTGCTCTTGGCAGTCGAAGGAGCCATCAACATACCACCGTAACGTCTACATCCGGCAGCCACTCGCTTCCACCTTCTCCAACGAACTCACCGTCCAGAATGAGGGAATGGTATCGCAAGCAAAACGAAATGCGGCTTATAACTCCACCGCCATCGCCACCCCGAAGAAGGCCATCGCCTCAATACCAGCATGCAACGGAGCTTTCCCCTCTCGCTCCTTTTGTCGACAAAGACGTTCTAGCGCGACAGATTCAAGCCTTGCAATCCTGCAAGCAATCGCTCCTGACGGAGATCCGCAATGAGGAACACTTACTGCACGTGCTCAAGCAGGAGAGCGCGCAGTATGCGGACCAAATCGACTGTCTAAGCGTCAATATCCAGGCTTGTCTGGATGGCGATCCGAGCGCCATCCGCTTCTCCTTTTCGCCGCCAGGTTCGCCTCGGAGTAAAAGCTCGAAACAACGAGAAGAAGAGACTGGACGTGCACGGCTGGAGATTCTACGCAGCAAACTGCGGTTTGCCGAGGACAAAGAGAAGGAGATTGAAACCACCATGGTGCGCATGACCAAGCGCGTCCTGCTCGCCGATCTGAATCCTTCGACCGGAGACTCGAGCCTTCGTGAAAAGTTTAGCCCCGTCGACTCGTCCAATCGCTCCAAAGTCCCTTTCGACAAGGAGATCTTTGCGCTTACGCACAAGTTGCAGCTTGTGATCGTGGAGAAGGAGGAGATCTGTATGCACATGAGTCAGCTCATGGCTCAACTTCGGGGTCAGGTTAGTTCAGAGAGCTTTGGCGGTGAAGACGACGAAGGGGTGAGCTCAAAGCACGTTCAGTCATTAGCCAAGAGCAGGCAAATGGTGGATGAGCTTCGCACTCGGCATCGCGAAGTGAAAGACCGGATTTTGCTCAAGGAACGACGCATTTCATCGCTTCTTGAGGAGCTGAAGGAAGTCGAGGCGGAGTTGGAGCACATCAGCTCATTGAACGCGTCTTCAGCGTTCAGCCCGCTGTTTCGGCGCGAACGAGCAGCTAGTCTTGATTTTCTGCACGCTATGCGCTCTCAAACGAAAGCTGACGATGCGTCTAACGCACGAAGTGAGGCCAACGCGACGGATACGGCAAGCGTTGAGGCTTCTTCACTACTTGGCAATGATCTGTCGTCGCCTGTTGTGGATGGCTCAATCGATCAAGCCAACCAGGAAGGCTTACTGCCCATGAACCTTCAGTTCAAAGAGCTGCTGAATCCGCATATGCTCGAGGAAATCAAAGCGGACATCTACGAAAAATTGTCCCAACAACTCGCCAAATCGGCAGGTAAGTCTGGAGACGAGCACTCTACCGACGGAGGGCGAACAGACTTGCACCAAGCCATTGCTGCGGCTCTCGAAACTCGGTTGCATCTCGCGATCAACCCGACAAACGACGCTGACGGCTTTGGGCCAGCGTCTTCACTGCGAGAAGAGCAGGTCTTGGTCGATTCTGTACCACCCGTGGACGTCTCAACATCTGACGAAGTTTGCTGCGACCAGTTTGACGAGTTTACGCCGGTGGAGGCCTATTATGCACGGAAGTACATACTCGCAAAGGATCGCGTCGCAGTTTTCGTGAAGAGCATCAGTGGTGAAGAAGGAAACGCCAACGTAATGGCTTCACATGTGACGAGTGCGCAGCGAATCCTAAAGATCTGTGAGCGTCTGGAAGCCGCCGAGGCTAAGAGCAAGTTTGACTCCGTTAGCAAGATTGAGGTTGATCAGCACGGGAACAGCCGAGGAGCGTTGAAGATCTTGCTTCTAGCCGGGCGAGACCTGCCCACTGCTCACCTGCGAACGAAAAACCTGGATCCGTACGTGAGTCTGGAAGTCGTTTACCCGTCCCATGCTGTTCCTATGAATTCGAGCACCGATTCTGCAGAAGGGAAGATACTTCGTAGTCAAACGAAGAAGAAGAGCATTTATCCTGTGTGGGATGAAAGCTTCGAGTTCGCGCCGGTTCTGTCGCTGAACGGGTATCTCCACGTTCGCGTTTTGAACGACCGAAGACTCAGTCGCGAGCAGCTCGTTGGGGAGACTCGCATCCCACTGCACACTTTGATGCATCAAAAGCGCATTGTGGAATGGTTTTCGTTGGGGCTGAACGTCCCGCCTGCATCCGGTGGCTCAACTGTGATCTCCAAACTGTGCGGTGGCGCCATCAGACTGCAACTCCATCTGTACTTCTCCAGTGTGGAGAGATACAAGCACGTTGTGGATGAGCTGGTGACGAGATATCTACACGATCACAGCGAGTTACCACCGTTCATCGACGCTGTTGATGAGTGTGAAAAGCGATCGTTGACGTCAGAGCAGCCTGAACAGAATGGGGTCGAGGCAGCATGCACACCATCCGTAGAGTCCCTACCGTACGACCAGCGGCGGCAAGCGGATGTCGAGGCTCACTTCCCTCTTGACGAGCTGCAAACATCGCTCCCTCCTTACTCTGTCGTGACAGCAGACACGCAAGATGTACTGCCACCGCATTATGCAAGCGTTGGGGACGCCAGCAAGCGTTTGTCAACATCAGACGACCGAGTGCTAGGCAGCTTTGGAGCTTCGCAAAACAGCACGACTCAGTTGTCATCAGAGCGGCGAAAGTCGCTGTGGGAAACCAAGGCCTCCGCGGTTAGTGATCGCCCCGCAACCACCGTAACTTCCGACGACAAGAAGCCGTACTTTGGGTTTTCTGCCACCACCACAACAGAGCGGAAGAAGCAGACTCCACCACCCATCGCAATGGCAACGCGTAGTCGAACACCGACAGCACAGATCAAGAGGATCAAGAATGCCGCCACGCTGCAGCCGCACCATTCCTTGAGGAAGAGGAGCGTGGAGAGTCCCGAGTGCTTCGACGAGTACAGTCCCTACCATCCAGGATTTAAGAACGCCGACATGATAGATGCATGCAACAATGAGCTCGGCGGTGGGAAGAGTGGCCGTGTGTCAGCACGCAGCCTCGAGGCGAACCGCAAGACGGACCTGAGCATCTTCAAACGCCCGAGTCTGACGCGTCGACCTCCCAGCTCAGGATTCCCTGAGCGCTATATCGGCTTGGACAACCAGACGTGCGAGCGCCTTAAGCGGATCTTCGGGCGCATGGACGGTTCTCCTGGCAGCTAGGCACGTGGGTAGACAACTTGGTGTCTTCAAAGTAAAAAGCTGGAGTTGCATATCCCTACTGTCGACCATCGAAATGCATCCGATATAACAACTGCTTCCTCGACAGAAGGATTGGCCAGGCAAACGACAGAAAGTTTTGTATAATCGATAGCAGCAGTGATTATCTGCAGCAACCGATTTGGTGAAGCTGCGACGATAAGGAAAGCCATTGAACAGAGCATAACACCCGCACAAGTTCTTTCGTCATGCACGGTACACATCCGATCGTCTTATTTTCTGCCATTCTATCATTTATCTCGTTGGGCATGAGTCTGCTGCGGCCCGAGACGCTGCAGGTGGTGGCGCAGAGCCTCGGCCTGGACGACCTAAGCGACGACTGCGTGCGCGAGCTGCTGCCCGAGGTGGAGCTGCGTGTCCGTGAGGTGGTTCAAGACGCGCTCAAGTTCCAGCGACACTCGCGAAGGCCCCAGCTGGACCCGACGCACGTCAACCAGGCTCTGCAGGCGCGGAACCTCGAGGTGGGTGGGCTTTATTAAACCCTAGCGATAGACCGTAAAATACTAACCCCGACGCGGTACTTCAGAGTCTGTACGGCTTCTCTGCGCCTGGCACCGTCAAGTACAAGCAGTGCGAGGACAATGACGCGCTCTTCTTCGCCGAGGAGGAGGAGCTGGAGCTGGGCGAGCTGCTGAACGCTCCACTGGGCCAGATCCCACTGCAGCCCGTACTTAACGTACACTGGCTGGCCGTGGACGGCGTGCAGCCGCTCATCCCCGAGAACGAGTCGGTGGAGGACGACTCGACGTGCCACACGTCCATCAAGGACGAGGCCTTCGTCAACAACGTGGACCGCAAGCCGCGCGTCAAGCACGTGCTCACAGAGGAGATGCAGCTCTACTACACCAAGGTCACGGACGCCGTCAAGAGTGACGACTTCGAGCTGCAGCGCGCGGCGTTCACCAGCCTCGCGCAGGACCCGGGCATCCACCAGCTGCTGCCCTACTTCTCCCGCTTCATCTACGAGGAGGTCAAGCACAGCAACCACGACCTGTCGCTGCTCTTCTCGCTCATGCGAGCCTGCCGCTGTTTGCTCGTGAACCACAACCTCCACGTCGAGCTCTACGTACGTGGGGCTTCTGTCTTTGGCTATGTCCTTTTGAAGTTGTTGGGGGTCTAATTTGCCGTTCTTACGTACGTGTGTCCGTCTTTTTAGCTGCACCAATTGATTCCTGCCATTTTGACGTGCGTACTGGGCACGCAGCTCTGCGAGAACCCGGCGGATGACCACTGGGCGCTGCGCAAGTACGCGGCCAAGTTGGTGGCTCAGATCTGCGAGCGCTACGGCGAAAAGTACGCCAACATCCAGGCGCGTGTGTCCAAGACGTATCACAAGGCGATCACAGACCCCGTGTGCCCGTTCTCAACTCAGTACGGCGCCCTTCACGGTAAGCCTCGGCTCGGGAAAGCTGGTGTGGATGGCTTGAACGAGCTGATGAGTGACCATCTTGTGAAATTCTATGCGCTAGGTATGCTCTTCTTGGGTCCTCTGGTGATGGAGAGTCTGCTCTTCCCCAACTTGGAGAAATACTACCGAAGGCTTGAGCCAGCGCTGTCGTCATCCAACCCGAACCTTGTCGAACGACTAGAAGCGCAGAACTGCCTCGGTATCCTCGTGGTGAGTATCTAGCCGAGTCTGATGGTACGTGGGGTTGGCTGTGCTGACGTCGAGCTTTTGTGGGTTTGTGCAGCACGCGTCTGGAACGTACTTTTCAATGTCCAAGACAATGGACCGCGGCGCTTCACCGTCCCTGTCGGCATCTGCTCTGGGCGATATCGTGACTCTGCTGTACGATGCATTTGGCGAAAGCCTTCTGCCGTACATTCGGCCCGACCAGCCGACCAGTATGCTTGACATGTGCCTCTAGATATGTCTTACCTTGTTGGTGAGAAGAGAGAGAGAAAGAGAAATACTGATCCTATCTCAAATGTGCTGTGAAGGGAGGAATGCATTTGCTTGTGGATGAAGCGGAGCTTAGTCGAATTAATGAGCGGGAACTGACAAGATAAAGCTGAAGCTGTTGGCACCAAGACGGTAAGTTGCAGGACGCTTATTTGGAAAACACCTTGTGCACACGGCAGACCTGCGCCGCGGTTGTCGCAGTTGCCAGGGCGGTAGTAGGCGCAGTCGTAGGTGCAGCCGTCGGTGCAGCCGTCGGTGCTGCCGTCGGTGCTGCCGTCGGAGCCAAAGTTGGTGCCGCCGTCGGGGCAGACGTTGCTGCAATCGTAGACACCAAATTGGGGAAGCCGGACGCCTTGATGACTTTGTTCCACGTGTAAAAGCCGAAGTATGTCTCGAGATCAAGCGCCATGGTGGTGTCATCAGGTCGGCGATCGAAGAACATGAACCAAAAGACTTCTTGGCCTCCGCTTTCAGGACTCCAGTTCAGGAAGGCCTTGTAGAAGGCAATCGAGTTGGCGACACTCGGCACGTTGTATGGCGCGAACGGCGGCGGCGCACCTGCAGTCGGGTAGCCGATCTCTGTCAGTCGAACTTTGTCTGACGGGTAGATGGTCAGCATGTTGTTCCAGGCACCGTTGAGCATCGCCAAGGGGTCACTGGCAGTGTACGAGGCGTCGAAGAATGGATAGATGTTGACGCCCACGATATCGCAACCATCAGCCAGAGACAACATGGCGGAACGAGTACCAGTGTCTGTCCACTCGTTGTGACGCTGTACCGTGCCGATGTTAACCGTGCGTCCAGTTTCGCTGAGGATCCGCGAGCGCAAAGCAGTGATGCGGGTTAATACCTGAGCAGCCGAGTAGGGCCCAGCGGGGTAGATGTTCTCGTTGCCGACCAGAATCGCCTTGATGGAATCCGGATAATTCTTCACGGCTGCAACGGCCGCGTTAACTTGGTCGTCGTACCAGCTTTCGTCCGTCATGAAGACTCCGAGATAGAGGGAAATGCCGTATTTCGCAGCATACGGCGCCACCGCGTAGCCGTAGAAGTTGGAGTAGTAGGTGCGCACGGTCGTGACATAGTTCTTCATGATGCTGAAGTCGGCGTCCATGGCCGAATCAAGGCCCCAAGCACTTCCGCCATTCAGCGGATACTCGGAGTTGTGAAAAGGCGAGTAGCACACGCCCTGTACGATTGGAGAAGACGATTCAGCGCCAGGCGGAAGCTCCGTGCCCAGATACGGACTCAGCTCGTGGCCCTTGAAGCCTTGAAGGTTCAAGGCAGAAGTTCTCGAGAGCAACGACAGTAATGCTGAGACTGCAGTCAGCGAGAGGCGACTTCCCCAAAGCTGCATTTTCGGCTGGTTCTTCTGAACTGGACGATCCGAGCAGATTGGAGAATGTTCAACGCAACACCTCGTTGGTGGTGCTTGTTGGACAAGGAGCAACGTGGTGTCGAACGGAGCACGAGCGGTTATTTTATGGGATGCTTGAAGTGGTTTCAGGAAACTGAGCTAAAAGGAAACTGCAACACCTGTTTCGTGTTTTTTATCTTGAAACTTTAGAATACGAGGGCTCTTCGAAATAATGAACTTGGTGCAACTTGGCACGAAACACGCGCAGTGTCTAACCTGTGAAGAGAACCTCGAGCGACTGGATTTGTGTGGGGTCCGCGAAGTGCCGTTTCCAACTTCGCAGAGTGCGCGTCTGGTTGGTGTTGAAGGTCCACTCGAGAACTCGAGCTCTTCGCGCGAAGTCACGGAGACCGTAGGCTCTACCGAGCCCAATTCCTCCGCCATAGCACAGCTGAACACCTTGGCGTAGGTAGCAGTATTCGTTGATGTGATCGTGACCCACAAAAGTGGCTTTGACGTCGCCAACTTCAACGAGAGCCGAGAACAGGCCGCTGTTCACTGCAGAGCTGGCCGTCGCTTCATTTTTGTCGCCGAGTCGGTTCAAAGGGGAGGCCAACGCGTACTCTGGAACTGGAATGTGGTAGTACATGACTGCCGGTACGCTGCCATTCGAGGCATCTGAGGAGGAACTGCTAATACCTTCAGCGGCGTGAGACAGCGCCAGCTCCCGGTAAAACTCGACCTGCGTTTCCTTGATCCAGTCGTACGTGTTAGCATTGGAGACCAGCGGATACGTCGACGTGTCAATACTGGAGTGGGAGTCGAGGAAGTACATTCTGAAGACGGTCGAGCCCTGTTGCCCCCACGGACCATCCGCCGGTGCCACGACGTTGACCTCGTAGTTTCCGACGCCTCCGATGTCGCGAGGACCCTTCTTCACGTGCGAATACTGCTTCCCTTGTGTCATCAACTCGAGCATTTCTTCCCGAGTCAACCCTCCTTCCGTGTCGTGGTTACCAAACACAGCGGCCCAAGGGATCCCTCTGCTCTCGACACGAGCAGAGAAAATGCTCATGGCGAACGCGTGCATCGTGGTGTCCAGGTCTGTTTGAACATTGTCGCCGGTGAAAACCACGAAGTCGGGCTGCTCGATGTCAAGTAGTTCGTCAAGGAACGCCACCGTAAGCGCTTCACGGCAGTCGTTGTACAGGGGATCATTCGCCTCGCCAGCACTGACCGAGCTCGTCGAATTACTCTCTTCTCTCAGTTGTTCGGCAATGACTGAAGCGGCCGCCAACAGGCTGGCCCGAATCGTTCCCGTTGGCCCAGATGAACACGGGTAATCCGGGTTCCCTGTGAGATGCATGTCGGCAATTTGAAGCACTCGAAACGACAGCTCCTCGGTCGAGTTGGACGCCACCGCTTCCACTGAGGAGGAAATCTGATCGTTCTCGTCCACGTCGCTGCTGGCAGCGCTGTCCGTTGTTGTGTTCAAAGCAAATGGTTCATACTTCCTCGCCAAGAAGAAGGTGGAGACGCTTCCCGTGGTTTCATTTCCGACCACGTCCCAGTTTCCAGGAATCGACGAGGAAATATTGAAGACTGCTGCTTCGTCTTCAGCCACTTCAAACAGCGATAGCTCCGCGACGAAGGAAGAAGTTGCCTGGCTGGATGGGGACGTTGTAGCATTCGCGCTGGTGTTGCCAAAATCGACGAGACCCCACTCGGCACACAGCTTGATCTCATCGCTGGTGATTTCCGTGCTGTTGGTGTCTTCGGTGGTTCCGGGGCAGGACTCCGTTGGAAGAACAACAGAGACGTCGGTCAAGACGGATAGTGAACCGGTTGCGTTTGCTAGCGGACGGTGCACACAGACAATAACGTCGCTCGCGTCGCTGTTGCTGGCCGCGCCTTCCGATGACTTGAGCACGAATCCTGGCGTTTCCCATTCTCCTTGAGGCTCCAGGGCTCCACAAGCCGAGTAGACGGTATCAGTGGTCACGTCGACCAGCACTTGAAGGCCTGCAATAGGGCGGACAGGATACCGAGCGCTCAAGAACACACTGGAGGCGGCCGACTCCATCTTGAGGTCGATCGGCCACGTGATCCACCCGGGGGTGTCGTGATTGTAGAACAACTCGGTGGTTGTCATGAGATCGACCACGTACTCTTGCGTTTCAAAGGCAGTGCTCGCCGATACGAACTCCGCGCACATGAAGACGTTCGTGCTTGGGTTTACCACCGCCTGCATGCTCGACGGACAGCCATCCGCGTCCGACACGACCACAACTCGTCGCATCACCGACACCGCGTCCAGATCCACTGCGCCGACGTCTTCCTCATTTGCCGCTGTCTTCACGCTCTGCTGCATGCACAAGTACGAAATCGCACTGCCCGACGATGCCGTCCATTCGACTCCAGTGGGGATCCACTCGAGCTCGACGCATCTGTCCTTGGAGTCGTCGTCCGAAGTCGCGCTCACCATGGTCGCGTTGGTGATGGCCACATGCGGCAAGTTAAGCGAATTGGTGGTCATCAGGGTGCTGCTTTCGCTGCCGCTGCTGTCGTCGTCTGACCCGACTAGCACGACAATGACGGTGATCACCGCTGCGATCGCCAACGCCAGGACAACTGCGATGAACGCTTTCCGACGGGTGCTGATTGCCCGAAGGCCTTTGGGCGGCGAGGCGGCATCGCTCGAAGTCATCAGAGAGCGGTGGGACCCGATCGCGTGAAAGTTTGTATGTGGTGACAGCTCCGCGGCTGGAGATGCCGGTACATTCCTGGTTCGCCCAGCCATTCGGATGGTGAAATTGTCGGTG
The DNA here is from genome assembly GCA_012295415.1 of Phytophthora chlamydospora. NCBI lineage: Eukaryota > Oomycota > Peronosporomycetes > Peronosporales > Peronosporaceae > Phytophthora > Phytophthora chlamydospora. The sequence continues at coordinate 54,656 of JAABLK010000007.1, read as the reverse complement.
TTGTTGACGGGGTGAAAGTTGTTGAGTTGTGCGGTTGGCTGGAGAAGTCGACGACTGCAGAGAAATCGGTCGAGTGGTGGCAAAGCGAAGGCAAGTTGCGATATGAAGTGAGAGAGCACCTGGAAGTTCCTGGAGGCATTGGTCGGCGCGTGTACGCCTTGACAGCATCAACATCGTGCCGGCCGATCCAACCGTAACCAGAACGGTTGCGGTTAGGGCTCCGTATTAAATCTAGCAGTTTAAGATAACAGTCGTTTGTATTAAATTCGTGTTATTCAGCGTACAGAGTTTGAAAGGTGTTGGCGATTAAAATGAAGCCATGTGTCAAACGATGCAGTATCTTGATCCGAAGTCCTTGCGATTCCAGCAGCACGTAGGGCCAAGCAGAAGCTCTAGGGTGAGCACAGATAGGTCTGCATTGGACTTGACCGCCTTGGGCACCTACACGACCACCAGCAAGAGCAAGCGTGTCTCCAGGTGCGAGCCGATGGGAAGCAAACATCTGCCCATCACGGGGAGGACTGATTACGGGGTACTTTGCCTGTCCAACGCCGAAATTGGACAGGAATAATGGCGTTGAAAGCGCCACCTCGAGGATGCCTATCCGGCAGAAACGATGTGTGGTCGGCAAGCAACTTCGCCGCAGCTTCGATTTCTTCAACTGCTTCTGCCAGCTCTACTGTTTCCTGCCGTGTAACTACATCTCGGGCTCACTGAGTGGCATGCTCACCACGGCAGACACCAGCGGGACGCAGCTACAAATGATCAGTGCAGCTCCAGGTTAGCAGAATGTGACGAGACCGCAAGCAGTGCTACAACAAAGCGATGCGCACCTTTCCTTGCCGCACACGAAGATGGACACATTGTCGGCAGCCCCGAGCTCCGAGACGCTCTCCACGTCCACGGCGTACTGGTATTGCACATTCTGCACAAGGAAGTCAATAAGTTAGGCTTCGAACATAAAAAAAGATGGCACACCGCACACGCCAACGCACCGGAATCACGAGCGGGATCAAAAGCAGACTCTGCTCGACTCGGTAAAGCTCGTGGTCGTAGTGGAAAGCGACGGTGATGTCCGTCACGGCCTTCGTACCAGCGTTCTGCGTGAATACCAGACGGGCGACAACGTTTAGGTTCTGACCTTCGCAAGCTACACGTAACAAAGCGACTGACCTGAACGTTTAGCTTGATCCGGAAGAACGGGCCAATTCCCTGTACCTGGGCATTTAAACGGATCGCTGCACCTGTCGAGTACGAAACCGGTCCCTGTTATCCATGAAGAAGGTTAGTTTGCCTGCCTCACAAGTGATGCTGTGCACTTCAAAGTGCCGCGTACCTGCCCGTCTTTGATGATCTTGACGTAAGCACGCGCCGTTGTCAAACGCAGCTTGCACAGGTCGCGCTGGAAGTGGCGGTGCATTTCTGTAGCGTGGTCTCGCTCGCGTTGGGTCTGCTCCACGTACAGGGTCGTCTTCTTGGGGATATTCAGCGGGATATCTGGCAGTGTGAATACACAGGTTAGCGGTGGCCAAGCCAAGGGGAAGCAGAATGAACGCACTGACCTTGTTCAGGTGGTGGGCCTGCTGCCTCTGAAATCGCCTCCAGGCTGGCTGTGCGCTTCAGTATCTTGAGAGAAAGCGCTCCAGTCTTCTGGACGAGCACCAGTGAAGCCTCCTCTCGCCCATATTGGCCAAACCGCATGCCTGTAAGCACCGATTCCGTGCTCAGCGTGCACACTTTGACCTTCTCGTTGTAAAGCGTGACTTCGCCATTGCGCAGCGCCACCAGAACGCCTCGAGTGTCCTTCGTACGCCGTAGACTAAACGCTTCAAGCGCCACGATGTCGTCACTCATGGTCAGGCTCCAGTTCTTCTTGCCTTTGAGGTGATACGACGTGAGCTTCCGGCTCACCGACGCGATCACAATGCTCTTCTCCAACTGAACCAGCCCACACGCAGGCGATTCCAGCTCGATCACCGACTTGAGCAGCTCCCCGTTCTTGATCATGTACACCGATCCATTGCGCGTCGTGATAACCAGTCGACACTCGACGTCGAGTAGCCCCACAGCGACGATCTCCACTGGAACCCCTGGCACCTTAACTTGCTGGAACAGGGACGTTCCCTGTGGGTCCAGAACGTATACCATGCAACCTTCTGTGGCCACAACGAGGCTAAAACAAACACACGAGGCGATGACTAGTTAGAAGGCATAGTGAAAACGTACTTGCAGCTTGGCTTTACCAGCTCACGGCGTCCTTGTCGTCCATATTCTTGTTGATTGAGGTCATGCACGTCACGCAGGAGCGCTCGACCAGAGGCTCGTCCATGAAGCGGGAGACGTATTCGGCTTGCTCTTCGATGTTGTCAATTGCCAGCAAGCCCCGCGAACGCTCGGACAAGCGAATGCCCAGCCCACTACGCAACATCGTTTGGAAGAAGTCCCATCAGTATTGGAGAAAGCTACCTAATTTACATATGAGAAGACGTTCATTGGTACCGCATGGTCAACAGCTGAGTGAGTGCGTCGGGAACCTCGATGGTGCACTTGGCCAGCGCTTCCCAGAGCTTCGTCTCCTGCGCGTCGATCTCGATCGCTGGGACGGTGAACTTGTAGTGGGGGCGAAAGTTGCGATAGATGAAGATGTACGGGCCTGACGCGACTGCAATCGCTGGGATGCGAGGGCGATTGTTATCTGCATCGACGATAAAACAAGATACCAAGTTACACCCAAGGCGCAGAGGATTCTCGCCTCCCATGCTACAATGACTCACCGGAGTAGAAGTAGCTCAGGGCGGACGGCACGCCAAGAACCGCTTGCTCCCCATGTAGTGACGAGCCTGGAAAGAGCATTAGATGTCGTCCTGAGGTTATAAGCTACAACGTCCTCTCTGACCTTTGTACATCTTCAGCCGCTGGTCTCCATCCGCCACAACGAGTTTGGCGTCGCCGTCCCCATACACGTCCACCAACTGCATGCAGCTCGATCCTGCTTTGATGCCAGCCACCGAGTTGTGGTACGCTGACAGCCACGGGCTCTTGGCCAACTTCTTGGCGGACGCATCGGTCACAGGAGCTGTGTCCTTCTCGGTATCTTCGGCCGCGGACATCGTGCTGGCTTGGTTCTCTTGTTACGAATGAGATTAACGTCGATCCTTCACGGCTGTGAAGAGGCACCTTTGCACTGAAAGGTTGGATCTCAAGCGAAGATAGCTGCAAGACCTTCACGTTTGTCGAACTAAAACCTGCTTCGATTCAATAACATAGTCATACTTTCCCTACTCTTTCACTCGTCCAGCCACAACCTGCCCTTGACGTTGCCACTCTTTACGAAATGCTGCGCTTCCGCTTGGAGAAGTGGCTCATAGGCGAACCCAATAAGTTACTAAACTGATCAACGTCTTCCACTGACCGCGTATCCAGCACCTGCTCAAACAGCGTTCACAGCCACGATCAGTACTTGTATAGAGGTAGACGCGTATTTGAGACGAGAACGCAGAGCAGAACGCACCATGAACCGATTCGAAACGAGGTCGTAGTGTCTCCAGATCACGGATTCATCGACGACAGGCACGCGGATAATGCCCCGGTGGTAGCTGTCCGGGATCAATCCGCAGCGACAGGTGCTGAGCGACGAGCATCGCCCCATGCGACGAATCGGCACCCACAGCGCGTTGCACGACTCGAGGAAGTCGGGCTCGAACTCGCAACCGTTGCAGACGACGTTGATCGCCAGCACGGCGAAGTCGAACATCTGCAGCTCGATCAGTTGGCTCGTCAGCGACGGGTGCACGTCCACTCCGTTCACCGCGAGCACAACAGGCGCCAGCTGCTTGGCGCGACCGCCGGCATCCTCGAGAACGGGCTGGTTGGCCGCCGAGCCGACGCCGAAGACCGTTCCTTCGCCGCCTCCTTTCATGCGCACCTCGAGCTCCTGCAGGTCAACGGTCAGCGGCTGCACGCGCAGGTTCTGCACCACCACGCGCAGCTGGATGTACGACGTCCCGGACGTGGAGAGCACCTGGCAGTTGGAGCTGTGGGCCACCGTCATCCACACGTCGGCACCCTCACCGCGCCCTCGTCCCCACACGATCTGGTGCTGTAAACCAAGCAACAACCGCAACAAGTCAGCGCCTTCTCCCTGCATTGTCGGCTCCGTAGTCTGTCCCCACCTTGGTCGTGTACTTGCCCCGCGGCAGGTAGCGCGCGCGGTCCAGATACAGGTACAGCTCATGGAAGCTGGCGGTGCCGGTGCTGCGCAAGAGCCGCTCGGGACGCGGCAGCAGCCAGCGGGAGACGCACAGCCGGCGCCATATGACATCGCTGGCGCACACAGAGCTCCACCACGAGTTCACTTGGCTGCAGGGGGGCAGGTAGACAGCAGAGCAAAGCGTTAGTCGCCTATGGGGCCAGTGGAAATGGACAACAGTGCAGTCAGCACGCACATGGCGGCCTGCAGGTCCGAGGGCGACAGGAAGCCGGCCACGTAGTGCACGAGGTCGTCCGTCATGAGGTCCGCGGGCTGCGGCGTCGAGTCTGGCGCGCCCATTTGAGATGCGGAAGAGGGAGGAGAGTGATGGACGGCTTCTTCGGTCGGCGGACTGCAACTTGCATAGTGATCACCAGAGGCCAAAGCCTTCTGCCGTTGCGCGCGCCGCCGGCCAGATCGGTCTCCTTCGAGCGCGAGTCCCTGAGCTCGTCGCTGGCGACGAGCTCATTGGGCGTAAACGTGCGTCTCGCCAGTCGATCTCGCAGGTTTTGGCGAATCGCGCATGGTTCACATAACAGTGTGTGTCACACACCATCTCGACTATTGTGTTTCACAATAACTGCAAAAAAAGAAAACACAATATTATGTGTGCGACACACTAACGTGGTACGACGAAACGTTCACGGAAAGTGTCGGGAAGAGCCACACTGCAAGCGTCGAGCTCCTCGAGTCGCCATCATTGAGCGACGCTAGCTGTCTCTCGCTCCCGGGCTTCCACGCAGGGTCTTTCATCTTTGATTTTCTCGCTTCTCCCTTCCCCCGCTTCAGCTCAATCTCTCTCAGCGCCCCCCGTCGACCCAGCGCCGCCTTGAGAGATCCAAGTATCCCATCTGGTCGGCAAGTCCGCGCGCATAGCACGAAGCAACAGGCAACAGTAGATTGATCGTCCCAGCAGAGCAAAATGAATGCCGGTGTGGCTCCGGTGCCGCCAGGGGCAACGGCTCCAGCTGCAGCCGCAGTTGCTGTCCCCAACGCCGTCCAGGAAGACCCGAGTGCGGCCCACGCCACCGCCAACGCCAATGCTCTCGACTGGAGCGACT